>JACMIF010001566.1:8581-22853 GCA_014805445.1 Diplogasteroides magnus | reverse complement strand
TCCAATCTGTCGAGTCGCTGGCGAGTTACAACCGGTTACCAAATGTCCGGTTACCAAATGGACGGTTACCAAACGCCGGTTACCAAATGTCGTACATCCCTCCAGACTGGCCTTAGCAAGCTGGCCGGCAGGTGAAGCCCCATAGGGGAATAAGTTCCTGAATACCGGTGCAACTTTCACTTTAATCGTGCAGACAGCATAATCGAAGTCTTCGGTTCAAGGTTCAGAGATTTCTTTGGAATTGCTGCGAGTGAATGGTGAAAACATCGCTGGAAGCGAGTATCGAGGAGGTCTCTCACAATCAGAAAAATAGGCTGGCACATGGGATTTCTGATAAAGTAGGAGGATAAAGAATCAAAGATTTGTCTCACCACAACGGAACATTTTGAATACGATTAGAAATCTGATACGAGCAACAAGGATTTCGCTTCGTCATACAGGAACATGGAGAGCATTGGCGAACTGACAAATCAAATATGAACGGCGAAACTGAAGAGAGAAAAAACGACTTAGAATCTCAGAGGACTTTGCGAAGAAGAGTTTCTGCATTTTCTTCCGAAACGCCAAATGCCTTCTTGGTTTCAAGAACAGAAACGGAAATCATGGAAAAGGATGCGTGATAAATATTATGATAGGGACTAGGGAGCGCATTGTGGTCGATAGTCTACGATCTTTCTCACTTCCTTCATCTCTTCTGCGCGGTCGGCTATCGGAGTGAAGGACGACCGCTCCGAAACGATTTCAGATACTCCACAGTACTTTTCCTAATAGGGGCCATGAGAAGTGGAACAAGGAAAACAATACGAACTATTTAGAGAACGACTTATTTATGAACCGATTTTCGTCCATATGCACTAACGAGTCATTCTCTCTCGTAGACGACCGCTCGTATGAGAGCACAGGCAAAACACATTTCAAAAGTCGTTCCCTAACACGAACGTCATCAGGCAGGATTTAAATCTCACTCTCAGAGGACTCGTCTCTGAGGAGAAGAAGAGTTTCTCCACTCCCGAATTCCCCCTTGGACTGGGCGGAGAGTGAAGGCGTTTCTTCTCTTTTTCTCTCTACTTCTTATTCTATCTCATGTCTGTCTTTTTCTCTAATCCTCTCCATTTTCTATACTCTCTCTACTATCAGTATATTTCTTTTCTTCTCTCGTCTCACCACACTCTCTGAGTAGGACATTGGCGACGGAACAGTGACATAGTCAACTGCACTGTTATGGCGCAAATGTCCATGACGCAGTCGCTTCTCACCCCCTCAAATGCTGTCAGAAGAAGTCCTCTCTTTCTCTCCGTCTCTCATCTCATCATGCTCTCTCGCAGCTGTCAGGAGCTGAAGTGAACAGGCTCTCTGTGACTCGTTTTCCAGTTCCCTCCCGCCCCTGTCAATTCCCTTCCATCAATCAAATCCTTCACTGTTTCGCACGACAACTTCGATGCCAGACCTCATTGTCATACATCCCAGCATTTCGCAATTAAAAAATAAATATTTAAAAATGAAACATAAATTAAATAATTTTACATCACAGCGATGCATAATCAACTCCTCGTAGGCTCGGCTCGTTAATGGATTTGTACAAATGACATCAATTTCGCAACAGAGAAAAGAAATCAGTAAAGGCACAAAGCATGGTGGGGTATTAAGTGAAAATCTCTTAAATCTGGCAACATTGGGCAGCATTTGCGGGAACCCGTCAGAGGTGCGCAGGAATGATATTGGGGGCAATTGATAGATAAAACAACTAACAAGAGAAAAACAAATAGTGATACGTTTTACGGATGTGAGACTCTGAATATGCAGTATAAAGACCTCAAAACGAATACTATTCGAATACCACAGGCATTATGTTTCTCTAAATCACCCAGAGCGGTAATCTATGAGCTGAGAGAGGCAACTGCTCGGAATGACTCAGAAAAAAATAATGCGTTTTGGTATTCGAATAGTATGCAGGGGAAGGTGTTGAGTCAAGGCACACTGACGGTGTAAATGAAGAAATGCGATCACGCAGGGTAAGCAGTGGGTAACAAAGAATAAGAAGATGAGGGGATCCAAGAATCACTTTGGCCTCATTTCTCTCTCAAACAGCTGTCTCTCACAACGTGTTAGATGCAGCTACTCAAAACATGGTGAAAGACAATTGCGCCATAATGGTGAAGTGGACAGACTCACCATTGTGGCGCAAATGTCCAAGGCGCAGTTGTCTTTTACCCCTCTAAACTATAGAAGAAGTGGCCTCGCTATGTGTTCGAAATGACAGGGAAAGCCAGTAACTGCAGACTTCCTCGGTTCTGGGGGAAGATAATCTCTTGCTGCGGGCCCGCGTTCATTCAAAGGGCAAAAACAATGAATGGGGAAGTCACTCTCCCTCCGTCTGCACTCTCTCGCTTCCCCTCAATCTTTTACTACCCCCTCCAGTCATTAGTGGGTTTTGTGCCGGATAGAGACAGAGGAGGGGGGGAATGGGTCCATATCCCCTGACATCTAGCCGAGTAACGACTGGAATAAAGAGAGAAAAATGGGCGTATTCCCAAGGGTAGGGCGAATAGTATGGATATTGGAGGACAGAGGAGAGTAACTTTTTTTTCAGCCCACCCCATTCCTCGATCATTTAGAGACTATAACGACAAGGAGAGAACGGTATCCGATGAGGTAACTAATTCGCGTGACAGCTATAATTCTGCTAGCATGAGTAAATGGTCTACGGAAGAGGATTCGGATTCAGGAAGCAAAAAAATAGCGGAAAGTTGCCTTGATTAGCTACCCTGCCTGCAATAAGCTTCGTTCATTCCAAGAATACCCCATTCGTACACACTATAAATGCCTGCAACGGACAGATATGCGCAAAATCCACCACAACACCACTACAGACTAATGCACAAATACTCAGCTACAAAAGGATTTCCCCCGGGGTAAAAGAAAAAAATAAATAGTGATACGGTCTCTTAACATAATGATAGGGTCTCTTAACAGTTCTAGAGAAGACTGTTCAGGTCGTATTTCTCTCCTTGTTTGAAGCAGAAGATGGATCGAATGCGCTCCTTGGCCGGGTCGAAGCTGGACTGCAGGGCGATGGTCGAGTAGTAGAAGTCGAGGGCACGGCCGAAGTCGCCCTGAGAATACGGTATCGTGTGGATCAGGAAACGGCAGAAACTGATTTGCTGCATTTCCATATTTAGGATACGATATCGTACACTTTCGGAAATGGCAAGTAATTCAGTTTGGGAAAAGGCATTGTGTCTACGGAATCCACATTGTGAATTAGAATAGTGTGGTTTGGGATAAGACAAAAATGCTGGTGTGCTTGTTCTTAGCAAAAGATAGACCCACAATGGAGGCGTAGATGTTCGCGATGGTGAAGTGTATGGCGACGAGGTTGGGCGAGACGTCGAGTGCGGCGCCTGAAAACGGGGATACTGTAGGCGACATTTACCAATAATCACCACCATAAAAATATTTTGACAGAACGGGTAATATCGTAGCTTTACCAATTAACCCAAAGTATATTGCAAGAGCATAGCATAAGGATGTGGGCGTCCACAAAATAACACTATAGAATGACTGCTTATTGTTAGAAAAGGGGAATTAAAAACAGCTGTCATCTAGTGCCGTGAAAATAAATACGAGTAACAGCCGCAAACGTAAATAGGTGTCGTGTTATTGTACGAAGTGGGGACATTTGACGCGCTTTTTCAAGAACATTTGCGTCATAATGATGAATTTAACACCCGAACAGCGGGCATATATTGACAGTGCATCTATCGATTTCACTACTCTGAATCAAATAAGCTATTTGCTATTGTCCATCGAACGTAAAGACAACTGCTCCGCGGAAATTAGACGAATGATTTATAAACCCTCACTTTCTCTCATTTTAGTGTTAGTAAATAGTGGAGAGATTCACAAAGAGACCCGAGTCGTGACACGATTAATTAGTGTTCGTTGTGTGGCATTCCAGCGGTTCAAAATAGCACCAGGGTGATTGAGGTTTCGCAACAACAAAATATATCTGGCGAGCCTTTTTCTGTAATAATCTCCCAGAGTGCAACGGTAATATCATGAAATATCCCGTTATTCATAATCTCATCTATAACCAGCGCAGTCGCAGCGACTCGCTATCACCTCACCATTCTTGAAATTCTTAGTGATAACGAGATGATTGCGAGCCGGATGAAATGCTGAGGCGTTCGAGTGGAAAACAGACGAAATTCAATCGCATTCTCTTCTTGCAAGGCTCAATAGGCACCTAATTGTGAGGAGTTCCCTCTTTCAGCCAACGCGGAACATGTGGGACAACAATCGTGGAGGGTTCAAGATAGGGAACTTTTGGACTGACTTTTGTCAGTGCTCTTATTCGATCGGTCGTCTATTATGGGCGAGAGAGAATGTCTCACCGGGGCGCACGGGCGAAAAACGGTCCATAACTTATGGGCTATAAGTCGTTCCCTAGCTCAAGAGAGCGGATAAGATGGGATTCCGAATAAAGGCGATATCTAGATATCTGCCCTAAAGATAAAGCACGAGCAGAGATAAGGAGGGAAAGAAAGTGTATTAGATCACGTTTAAGACAAGAAAGAGTCCCACGAGCAACGATCACAACCTTTACATATGAAAAGTACCTGCAGTAATAAGTGCAGAGTGCAGCAGACCCGCCTGGTGGCACACGTTCGCCAGCGAAACCTGCATCGGATATGTTTCACAACAAGCATAAAGCACTCGGGATGCTCAAAAAGTAGTACGACTTTGGTGTGTATGCCAAAAAATAATAATAACCACAAGCGAGTTCTTTCTAATAAGAACTACAGTAATCTGCTAACATTTGACACCTTAGTCCTCATAAAAGTTTAGAATCTTCCCTGCGGCACTCACCAAAGCCACGTCTCTCATGTCAAGCGGTGCATGAGCCAAAGCGAGTCGGAGACACGCGACCGCCCTTTGAGAATCACCGCGAACCTTCAAATCAAGTATTTGGATTACGGTATCCATCCTTGAACGACTGTAACCGCCCTCCAATACGGTTTGTCAGCGACGAAAGGCATGGGCAAGTTCCTATCTACAACTACAGCGCATTGTTTCCATGTGCGTTGTTGGTGTAGTGGTTGCGGTTTGACACCGTGGCCCGAAGGTCGGTGGTTCGGCCCCTACACCTTACATTGCTGTGAAGAACAAATGAACTCTCTTTCGGAATGCTTATGTCGACATTTCTACATTATCAGAGCAATCTTTTGCATATTTTAGATCATCAATTGAATCAATAATGCAACAACTGCATGAACCTAACCGCGTTGAACTATAATGGATACTGCTTACAATTAGGTTTAGTTGAGAAAGGGAGAGCAAGGAGTGAAAATGTATAATCAAGAATACCGTACCCGCCAGTAGAGTGCTGAGACCACGGCAGGCAGCCACATCTCGGCCTGGAACAATCAATTATCCTGGTCGCTGCAGTCACTGAGTGTTTTTTTCGCAGGATATACTTTCAGGACTAACGGCCGTAAGACTATTGCGCCACGGACATTTACAGTGTTATAGTAAAAACAAAAAGTCGTTGATTCACGCGAAAGCCTGTGTTTAATTGTTATGGCGCAAATGCCTAGTTCTCATTCAGAGCAAAATGCCATTCCCTCCTCTCACAACTCAGCTCATGGAGGAGCTATCGAAAGGGGTGTAGGGAGGAGAGAATGAGTGAGAGGCAAGCGCGGCAGTGGTCCATTTGCGCCATAATGGTGAAATCACTATTATGGCGCAAATTTCCAATTCTCCTCCCAGTCCCCTCCCCCTCCCCTCCCCCCCCCCATCTCACCTGTACTAGGGTAGTTCACGAAATATATATATGATGAGTGAAACATAACCGAACTCCTCCTCACCTCATCCTTCGCATGTGCAGCCATCCTCATCGCCTGTCCGAGCCTCGCTCCCATGCCCTCGATCGTCTCCTTCCTGCCAATCGCCAGCAGCGCCTGCAAGAAAATCGAGAAAATTGCGGAATCAATCAATAAAGGCAGATCACATATCCGGTTAGGCCTACGAAATAGTAGTGTGAAGAGCATTGAAAAAGAGAATTGGTTGGAATTTAATGTATAAAGACAGAGGGCATACTATAAAATTCTTCCAGTACCCCAGAACAAAAATACTTGAAACAAAAGAAAAAAAGCTGTTTAAAATTGATTTTTAGTTTATTTTAGTTAGGCTAAAAACTCTAAATTTCTTTAACGATGGAAATAGAACTTACGTCAGTCAGCGCCTTCTCTGGTTTGTAGAAGAGGAACTGGTCCGAGAGCGGCGAGTACGGTAGGTGGTCCAGGGTGAGGAAGGGAGAGGCAGATCTGGAAAGGCGTACCGTCCACAAACATGTTTCAACAGGCTCATATAAATGGAAGAAGCCCCTGATAAAGCGCTAAAAGCAGGTTTATGCATTGAGAAGAATAAATCGAGCAGATTTACGAACACGTTTCAATGTGCGCTTACAAAGGAAATAAATCTGCCAGACCGATTCTACCGGATCTTAGGCCAATCACTGTAAAAATCGCAAACCTTGAAGGCAATGGAAAACATTTTGATAAACTGCTAACCACAAGTAACAGTAGCAAAACTTTCTAATAGGCTTCAGGCCCACAAAACAGTTAAGATGATTGTTTCACCATTACGTAGCACAATCACCAAATGTAACAAATATGTTTCAACAGGTGCATAAAAAGGTAATAAATCTGCGAAACCAATATGGATATAACATTGAGTATTTATTGCATAAAAAAGCAAACCTTGGTGCGGGGCATTCGGGCGAAATGGAGTGTCCGCTTCTCGGTAGCAGCGAATGCAGATCGATGTATCTGCAATAGGATTACATCGCACTTCACCCGGTTTTGCAGCGACTCGGATTCTACACAGCTAGGTTTCACGGTGTTGTTTGCACTTTCTTGCAAGATAAGAAACAGTAAAAAAAATGCTTCAACCATGAAAAGGAGAATTTCGCAGTTCCGTCAAAAATCTCTTACTCAAGGCTCAGACTCAATCATTTTATGTTTCATGTCAACGATATATTCCGTATTTTTGGTGTGCTTTTGATTTCGCTAGGTTATTTCCATATGATTACAGAATCAGAACCAGACGGTTTGCTGTCTTCAGCACTAATAAAGTTCCAATAATAGCTGACAATCGTTTAAGCTGCCACTCTAGACCGTTCAACGCATATTTATTGTTAAACAACCCGATCACTCTACCGTACCTCTCCACGTCGGCTCCCTTGGCGCTGACGGACAGCCACGTCGAGACCTGATTGTCGAGCAGGGCTTCGATCTGCAGAGTTGCGTTGATTAGTGCGCCCTTGAGATTCATTTGTCATTCCGTTGAGAATCAACGAACCCCCCATCTATCATACTGATTGTGATAATGAGCAGTTGCTCCTAGAGAACCTATTCCTCAGGGGAAAGAAGGGATGTTTCCGGACATCGTACTGTCACAAAACTTTAGCGGTCTACCAAACTACATACGGTCAGGCTACGCCCCCTTCCCCCGCAGGATTTGCGCTGCTGCTAGGTATTATAAGGTAGTGGCAGTGCATGTACACAATATATAATAAACGTGGTCGAACGAGAACGAACTGCGCGCGCCAAAAGCCACTAAACAGATAAAGTCCTCTCACCTTAGGTACGCCTCCACAGAGTCCGGGGGAGGCTCGTGGTCGGGGGAACGTGGTAAGGCCCTGTCTGATGAGGGAGGCCGATGGACGAGGGAGGAGCTGGAACAAGGAGGAAATAGGTTTCAAGGAGAACATAAGTTAGCTAAGCGTGTTCAAGTCGATCTTCACTCTATGGTACCACAATTCAAAAGAACAACTAACTTCAGGCAGGGGCACATCGTACTTGAGCATCTCCGACTTGTTATTGATCCAGAGTAGAGAGAGCGGCTTCTAAAACGTACATGGTGCGGGTTTATGGCTTGGGGTATCCATACTGTTCATATAAACACTTTCCATCTTATTGCTAAGGATAACAAAATCGGAATTGAGTGCACTGCGCATACTGGTTGAATTAACTGCTGATTGAAACGCATATCACCCAGGTCTATATTCAGACAACCACTCATACATGGAAGGAACACAGCTAATACTACATGAAACCCCACCCGAGTTCGGTTGAAACATATTCCAACCAGGTTTAGTCATCGACTCACATGTGGAATGGGTGGCTGCTCGTAGTCCACATCCAGCTCGATCTCGTCCTTCTCCTCCTCGACCACTTCGTAGACCAGATGACGACGGGTCTGGAATATAATTGATCATTCCATTCACCCATGGATTACTACTGTGCATCACTGCAACGAAACCAATAAAGAATCTATGGGAAACGTGAAACATATTTGCTACAGGCTGAACATGTTTTTGTTGAAATGTTCATTTTTACACACAATGAGTCATGGAAATCAGAAAACATTGGCAATGACCCAGTTTGAGAGGCTATATCCCTAATATTATGTACTTTATGGTGAAACAAATAAAGAATCCTAGTGTAAGCAAGCTTGTCTCAGCTGGTGTCACATGAAGAGTGGAGAACTATACCTTTGAGTATCTTTAAAAGAAACTGACTACTTTAAAAGAATTACTTTCCATTCCAAAGGCAGTTAATAACTACTAGTTATAAACAAGAATGTGCAGAGACAGGTGGGTCATAGGGGTTCTAAAACGGCAGCAAAGTGCTTGTCTCATTCGTCAGATTCCCTGGGAGCGGTCGTCTATCGAAGATAGAGACAACCGCTCCGAGGGGATCAGGTGAATGCGAAATGCGCTACCGTTTCAAAAACCTAGTGGGCCTGGTCGCATAATTACTGTCTTAGTGGAAAATAACTCACATTGTGGTACCAATCCGGCGCGCGATGGTTGTAGTACGCGTCCGCTCCACCGTGGTCAAGTGGAATCTGTAACAATAATAATAATGTAAACAGATTCGGAGATACATTAGAGAAACTCCAAACGGGAAAAGATTATAGAGTCCCTGAAACCTAACAACCGCTGTTTCGGAATCTGTAAAACAGGAGATCGGAAATCATAACAGACGCTCGGAACATATCAGGATTTATAGATGCATTGAAACCTAACCACAACGGGTTTTGAAAATCGTAGCTACCTCCTGTGTCTGAATCGTCTGAACGCCATCCGGTTCCTCCGCGAGGAAATGCCTCTCCGATTTGGAGGCTGAACATATTTACATTATTATAAAACAAAAATAAATAAACCTGTGTTGAAGATGGGCAGGAACGGCGCGAGCAGATACACCAAGGGATAGGGCTTGTGGCTCTGGCCCTGCAACATCAGACATGTTGGACTCTCGGAGGGAAAGAATGAGTCAAAAACAAGAGGACCATGGACATTTGCGCTGTAATGGTGTTATGGACGGATGCGCCATTGTTGTCGCGGTTGTTATGGCGCAAGTGTCCATCTCTCTATTATGGCGTAAATGAGCATGGCGCTCACGTCCTTCGCCCGGATCAGAGCTGCTCAGCACGACAGTAAAAACCATAAGAATTTCAGATTTGCGGGGGTCAGACCCAAAATGCCATATTTTGCATGCCATATTACCCCCGTAAATCTCAACTTCCAGAGGAAGGTGGAGGGTGGAATACCATTGAAAAAATAGCGCATGACATTAGCTGTCGAATGTTGTATCTGTCATCTCGGTAGGTTACCTGTGAACCGCGTTATGATCAAAACCATGGTCATGTTGCGATGCTTTCCGATTTCCACTATTTTCTCTCGTTCGACAAAAAATACCCCCAAAGCGAGTGCTGACGAGAGAAATAAAGGAAGAATCGGAAGTATCCCAGATCGAGTCTAGTTCAGTATAACTGACGAATCAAAAAGGGAAACCTAAGGGGGAGGGCACTATTTAATGTTGGGACAAGAATAAGCCATGACGAACAAGGAACTTAGCCAATGAAATCCCGAAGTTAACATTTTGGAATACTGTAAGAAACGAACATAAAAATGGACTCACCGTGTACACTCGGTTGCATCTGTTGTAGACGAATCGGTCCGCGTCGCCCTCTCTCTCCAGCACGTAGCAGTGCTCGCCCGTCGAACCCTGCGCGGTTATGTTTCACCGTATTTATGCAACCGTTGAGAAAACGAAAACCAGTGATCGTTCTGATTGAATCAACTCCGAGGTTTTAAAATACGACATCCCATCGAAAATATGTTTCAATACAGTCATATAAACGTCAAGTAAGAAATTTCTTTTGATTCCGATATGAACGGTTTTTTGTATTTAATAAAATCATATTAATGTCCTAACAATAAGAATGCTGTTGAAAACATAGACAATTCAAATCCGCACGACCCCGTGTGGATTCATCCCTCCACCCCCTCACCTTGAAGCACACTGCATTCTGCACGGTGGGCGAGCAGCAGATGGTCGGATGCCGCTCCCTCACAGCCAGTTTGGATGGCTGAAGAAGATGCAAGTTCACTTTGCCAGAGCCAAGTACAAATATGTTTCACAAAGTTGGTAAATATAGAAAGTGCTGCATAAAAATGCTAAAGTCTACTATTGTAGTGCTTATTACAAATAGGTTTCAAGAATGTGGTAAATACCGCAAAATATGTCTATTTGTAATAATCATCTCGAATCAAGTTACTCAAAATCATAATAATTCCTAGCACGAAAAATACCGTAACCCCCCACCTGTCCCCTGCACACGACACTCAGCAGATCGTTGGCCACTTGGTAGTCGAACGGGTCCCTGTCCAGGGCGTCCTTCAGTCGAGACACCGCCTTGTCCACCTGAAACAAAGGAATCCTCACGGGGTCGTTCAATCTAAAGGATTCCTCGCGGGGTCGCTCAGAATCGATTATATTATGAAACCAGAACATACCTGATTGTGCACCAAGTGCAGCCTGCCGAGCAGGTAGTAGGACTGGGGCTGAAATTGAGGGCATTGGGATTCCGCACGGAGTCGTGCACATATCGATCGATACAGTAGTAGTACCTGCTTGCTCTTTCCCTGCATGAGTGCGAGCGTGTAGGCGAGTTCGGTCTCCCGTCGCTGACCCGTCGCTTTCCAGACGACCTGGAGGAATATAATCATTGGGATGGGGATGATGCTGATACTGTGGTGGTGTGTATAGCAGATTCCAATATTATTTTTAAAAATTGAATGTCGAACGAATCGAAAGTTGGCATAAACCATTCAAGTGTCAAACGTGGGCTAATCTCATAATTAGCGAAGGCGAAAGGTACTGCGGTAGGATCAGAACAGACTTTCGAATAATTACTAATTTGCCTTGAAAAGGAGAGTCAACTAACCTGTCCCAGCTGAAACAGTCCAACGTCCCGGAATTGATCCTGAAATGAATGTACGGTTGAATGGAGTATATCGGGTGAAAGACAACTGTGACATGGACATTTGCATCATAATAGCGAAACGGACATTTGCGCCATCTATGCACATGGCTCAAGTGTCCATTTCATCTCAATGGCGCAAGTGCCTATGGCTCTAGTGCCCTTTACCCATGAAAGACGTGCTCACAACAGTCACTTATGGGTTATCAGACATCTTGGAACCTGGATATTTTGGAACCCGAACGATCTGATATTGAATTTGTAATAAGCAAGGCATTCAATGATTGAAAGAAGAGTTGAGTTCCAGAATGCACAGTTAGAAAATGTCCCGGTTCCAAGATGTCCATTTCCAAAACGGCGGCTGTGTCTGACCACCCACTTATGAAATGATGCCTCCAACATTTTTGCGAAGTCATCGCGGATATGTTTCCCCATCGAAATAAGAGGCAAACAACACGATTTTCCAGTAATCGATTCTTCTTAGTTAACTCTTATGAATAAACAACAAAAAACTTGATTTCGTTGACAAATAATTACATGCTGAAGTAATACAATAATACCTACCGTACTCTCAACGGCGGACACGAGGCACTTGGTCGCTTCCGCCGGGTATCCCACCACTCTCCAGTACAGGCCCGCAAGATTGCGGGAGATCCAGCGAGGACCGATGTTCTGGAAGCAATCAATAAACGATTATGATAATGATCAATTAATGGATTTATGATGTTTTGGCTGGCAATGCGATTACGGCAACCAAGAATTCATAAATGAATACGGTAACTTACGTTCTCAATAAGCGTCCTAATGCGCTGTCCCATCTCCGCCTCGTGAATCTTCTTCTCTGCGAGTCGCTGCAGGACACCCTGGAAATATGAATTGTTGCCTGATTTTCATGGTCCCTCATTCAGGGTGCGAAAAATCAAATTCAAATTTCCCGCCTTGAGCTCCGCTTCCGCGTACTTGTCCGAGCGTCGCTTGTAGAGCGTGCTGTTGACGGCTTGCAACTGGAAAAAAAATGAAATAAAACGAGTACGAAGAATGTAGAATATGTAGGAAGATTAAATTATGTAAACCAATGTTAATCCAGTCGATAATCAAACAAGAATGCTAAATTCTCGATAAATGCAAGATATGAAACATAAATGATGCTGGTCATAATGAATAAATTAGGAATTTTCGAAAACTAATCCTTGTAATAGAAAATGCAGGCCTTTGGTGGGAACTACAGTATTCATTTATCGATCGTTTCCAGTGGCTACCGTATACCTCGAGGTATCTGCTTCCCGCGATGTCGTCCCTGCAGAATGGCTCCTCCCATGGCAGTGGGTGCTCACCAGCCATCTCGAGTCCAATGTAGGTAGTGAGGAGATCGGCGAGACTGCAAGCGGATGATATAATAAAGTTGAAAATGATGACTATAGGAAGTATAGACCCTCACTAGAAAAAGTGATCTTAACGCCGTCCAAGTCGCGCAAGTCGACTTGATTGGCGTTCAGATCGAGAGCCGAATATGGCTTCTAAAATGGTAGTAAAGTGAATTTCGCATCCGTCTGATCCACTGTTGTCTATCGCTTGTAGAGACAAACGCTCCACGGAGATTAGGCAAAAGATAAATATGTACTTTATTGTCGATTCAATATCCCTTGAGGAGACGAAACTCTTCAAGACGCAAGAACTCAAACGACTACAAGTCTGTTCCACTTCGGATATTGCGCCATAAATCTTGCATTATTTATGATATTGCTTTTTTTGAGAAGAGACACAATTATATACTCCGTGAAACATGCAAATGGGGGGGGGTTTCTTCAAATTTGCAAATTGCTAACTTCGGAGAGAGCTACACCGAACGCTCTCCCTTTTCTTATCTTTGGTCTACGAAGTCTCAGAGGATTAACCAGACCCCTAATACCGTACTAAACACTCACATGTATCCCTTGTCCTCGGGACTCATGAACATCTGTGGAATGGCGTCCGCCTTGCTGAGATCAGAGTGGAAGAGGAGCGCCTGCAAAGGAAATACGATCGCATCAGAAACAATCAATATAACACAAATATTCTGACTATGAAACAACGCGAACTATGCATCGATCTGTACTGAAACCTTGAGATAGCAGTATTTTTTATACAGTTTGGCTAATTGATATCCTACTACCAAACAACATGGACCTATCTAAATAAATAAAACTGCTGCGGAAACGATCCGACTGGATAGTTGAGTCAATTGTTAAAAAATAATAACAACTATGTTTTCTATGTTTCAGATGATAAAAAGTTTATAAAACTAAATATAATAAAAATATATATACCTCACACTCGGCAGCCGATGGCCAGTCCGCGCGCCTCCAGTACGATTCCACCTTGTCCAGCTCGGATCTGAAATGCATCAGAATATAAGTTTCACGAGGTGCATAAATGACCGAGGCCACTTCATGGAACAATAAGTCATCATTCACACATCGGACTATTTTTAAAAATCCTTGGACATTTGTATTCAACCTACTGCAATTTCAGGCACAGACACATTTCATCCAAAAATTATAAATATGAAAGAAGCATAGTTCAAATACCACCCCGAAAACCGCGTACCCAACCCCGCTTTGACCCCAATGATCGGCTGTACCCAACCCCGCGCCAGGTGACCGTAACAGCAATATGATGTACTCAACCCCGCTCCGACCCTCCCCGCATGACTTTTTGAACTATGGAAAGAAGTTCTGAGTTATTAAATTCGAGCGCTTTGGATTTGTTCTTGTTTTCCACATCCTACTAGGGCGCACCGGTCCCAAATCCCCTGCAAGGCACTGTCTCAGCGTGCGCGTGCTTGACAGGTGTAGATCGTGACCTTTCGCTTTTCACTCACGATGCCTCCTCAAAAACAGCCGTAGCTGTCTACGGCTGGGCCATTATCATTACAGTATGCACAATCCCCTGAACCCCC
>JACMIF010001564.1:0-18899 GCA_014805445.1 Diplogasteroides magnus | reverse complement strand
CATTTTCTAAAGGAGTGACAAATGTTTCGTCCGACAACAAATATACCACTTCAGCGGTATGTTTTGGTAAGTGTGCGGGAATTAAGGATCATATACCCTACTATCACTATAAAATAGGATATTAACATAGCCTTTCATATTCTTGATGTAACATCAATAATACGAGATCGGGTAATTATGGCGCACCCTGTAGACTAGAAAGACTTTCCGAACAACCTAATAAATACCAATAAAATTTGTTCATTGATATGACTATGTCATAGTGTTGGCTAATGAAATACGAACAAATAGAATACGAAGACTTCTCTAACTAACTTCTCGTCGACTTCATGGGCGCAATATGTGTCTTCTTCATGGACCAGTCATCCTGATCACTCTTCTTGAGAACGTTGTACCAGCTGACGCCGCCCGTGAGGGAACCTCCCGTGAACTCAACGAAACGTTGGATTACGGGATTGACTTGAATATTTTTTTTGAATTTGGCATTCACATTCTAATCGAATCGATTGATTTACAAGCTCATTCAACTCCATTTTGCTAATAGAATTGTAGCCGATTATCTCCAAATATATCAATACTGACTAGTTTTTGACGGGGTGAATTTTTTTGTTAACAAAGCAAACTTACAATGGCAACTTGCGCCTGTACTTTATCATAACAGTAGTCAGTAACTTCAGTCCACTGCGAAGTGTTCACGTAGTACTGAAAATGCTATTTTATGATGTTTGATTTATTGAATAAATCATTAAATTTAAAATGATCTTAAGCCATCCGTATTGTCTGTGAGGCGCTTTTCGTAGAGAATATGAATGAAATACCTAACGGGGAGTTGCATTTATCTACGCTAGGTAGTCGTCTGTCGTCTGATTCACTAGGAGCTGCTGTCTCGCTCCTGCGATAGCCAACCGCTCCACGTGATTTTGACCATGGACGAATGCACTCTACAGTTTAGGTAAAAAGTTTGGAACCACTTTTTGTTTTGGCCATATCTTTCCTCAAAGTTATCGAATCTCCATGAAATTTTTTATGTTAATACTTTACCACAATAGCAATTTTTTCCTGATTTGGACGACCCTGTATATCGAGTGGCCGCTTCCCCATAATTCGGAGTAGCTTATATGCGTGTTCAAACCATTGCCATTTTAATTTGAGGTGTCTAAAAAATCAGAAATTTTTAATGGAGGTATTCCACCCCAGGATACGTCAAATCTGAGAAGCTCATAATTTTAGGTCGCTTCCCCATCGCAGGAAAAATCCGCAAACATGACCCCTTTTTAGACTTTTTCGACCGCCCTGCAAACGGGCAAAGGAAAAATGACTGTCTAAGTAGTTATCCCGGGATATTCGGGCAGCTTCCCTGAAAATTTCATGAGCCTGGCCCTCCATCCGGCAAAAATAGCTTTTTTGGGGAAGTCATTTTTCAGGTGACCAAGTCTTCGAGGACGATTATGGATCATCTATCCAAAGTGGTAGATGAAACCGAGATGAACCATTATTATCTCTGTGAAATCGCACAACCATATCATATTCGGTACTCGTACAGCAATATTTTGCTTGTCCAACTTTGTGACTTCCCCATGGAGGCCATTTTTGTTCAATGGAGCGAAAAAGCAAAAAGGAAAGGTAAAATGCATGTCTAAGCATGGGATAATTATTCTGAGGTGCTCATCCAACTCTCGTGGAAGTTTCACGGGTTCATCTCTTAATCTAATAAAAATTGCCAAAAATGGCCTCTATGGGGAAGTCACAAAGTTGGACCAGCAAAATATTGCTGTACGAGTACCGAATAAGATATGGTTGTGCGTTTTCACAGAGATAATAATGGTTCGTCGGGGCTTCAGAAAAACCACTTTGGATAGTAATCATGCTCGAAGACTTGGACAAGTGAAAATGACTTCCCCAAAAAAGCTATTTTTGTCGGATGGAGAGCCAGGCTCATGAAATTTTCAGGGAAGCTGTCCGACTACTCCGGGATAATTATCGGCCACTTAGACAGTCATTTTTCCTTTGCCCGTGTGCAGGGCGGGCGAAAAAGTCTAAAAATATTACACTAATAAAGAAGAACTTTATTAGTGTAATATTGCTCCAAATCAATCTGTAATATCCACGAGAAATGCAGTAAATTTTCAAGTTAAAATTTCATATAGCACTATTAATATTTTTGGATTGTATTTGAAATAAAATAGTTACCTGGGAAGCTGTCCGACTACTCCGGGATAATTATCGGCCACTTAGACAGTCATTTTTCCTTTGCCCGTGTGCAGGGCGGTCGAAAAAGTCTAAAAAGTGGTCATGTTTGCGGATTTTTCCTGCGATGGGGAAGCGACCTAGAATTGCTTCTCAGATTTGACGTATCCTGGGGTGGACTACCTTCGTTAAAAATTTCAGACACGATAAAATGGCAATGGTTTGAACACACATATAGGATACTCCGAATTGTGGGGAAGCGGCCAATCGATGTACTGGGTCGTCCAAATCATTAAAAATTGCTTATGTGGTAAAGTATTAGCATTAAATATTTCATTGAGATTCGACAACTTTGAGCAAAGTTATGGCCAAAACAAAAAGTGGTTCCAAACTTTTTACCTATATCCAGGAGAGAAGGTCCTGATGGGAATTCTACCGTAATCAGTATTGATTTTTTAACTTAATATGTAAGATCAGGCCCCTTAATCTGCATTATGCATTGATTATGTTTAAGGAAGTGGAGTGAGAAAATGTCCCCAAGAGAAAATTGCGGTAATTTCCTAGAACTGATTATCGATTGGTATAATATTTGATATTAGGGTTGAAAATTAGTAGTAAAATGCATTTGTTGTTTGCGTTTCGCTAGCAGAGGCAACAGCTCCGAGGGGATCAGACGAATTAGAGATGCACTTTACTACTCATTTAGAAACAATATTACATCTCCGATCTGTGCGACGTCCCTCGTGAACGCGTCGGAGTTGTCGACGTACGAGAATCCAGTGCCCACGGGGTTGTCGACGAAGACGAGATCGCCCTTCTGGAGCTGAAAACGTTCGATATTATGCATCATCTCCCAACTGTTATTCCTAGTACGCGAATCACATCTGGATGCCACCCTGGTCTCTCACTTTTAAGTGCTATTTCGTCGTTTTGGAATATGTTTCAACTGTGAGATATAGAGGGAACGGAAACATTTCAGTTGGGATGCATAATAAAGGACACGATGGCTTGGATTACGGCAGGCCAGTTACACTGAATTGGTTACGGTTCACTGGTTACTGCATTAGTTGGATGAAACCGATTTGTAACAGCAAGTTCAATATGTGGCTTTGGTATGAGGCTAGACAAATAAACTGTTTGTTTATGCTGAATTTTTTTTGTTTTCCAGGAGGTGAGCGGAATGAGAATCTCAAAAAGCCTTCGTATTCCTTATTCTGAAACCTACCCAAGTGGCAGGATTGTCGTTCTCATTCAGATCCTTCGGTCCGATCTCTTCGAAGTTTCCGTAGCCGACGCCCGACGAGCCCGGACCTCCCTGAAATCATTAAATTGTAAGTGAAGTTCACTTAGTGAACGACCTCGTGTGCCTCGGTGAGTATATTGAAAGCTTGCTATTTGACATGATAATGTCTGGCGTCAGATCGATAACTGCTAGGGTTCTCAATCGGTAAATTTGTCATTATTGTTCTCCGCAGCGCGGTTGTCGCACACCCTGATAGAGAACAGCAAAGTGGAGAATAATGACGACACACATTTACCCATTACAAAACCTCTCATAAATACCTGCAGCCACAAGAATAGCGGTCTGTCGTTGGACGCCTGAGCTCCCGCGTACAACCATCAGAAGGAGTGAGCATCCTTTCGGACTGTGGTGTAGCCCCAGTCCTGAAATTGAATATTTTTGAAATTAAGATACTTCTTTGAGCAAAAAAATTTAAAAATCGCAGTTCATTTGCTAAACGTGCAACTGGCCACATGCAATTTTCGGACATTTGCGCCGGCTTCGGGGAGGGGTTGAGTGTAATGGCTGCCGCATACTTGCACATTATTTCTGGGGAGGAATGACCAAGTAGGCGCCTATAAGCTTGTCAATTCTTTTTCTCTTATCACCATTGAGCTGCGCACCGGTTACGGGTTTGAGAATACCTAAAATCCGGCTGCGAACGTGGTATGGGTATTGGTGCGTCGAGTGCACTAGCGAAAATGGTCTGTATTTTCACAAAAGTCGCCTTCGCTCTATTCCACACCACGTGATTTTCACCTTGCAGATACTTGTTTCAGAATTTTTTTATATTATATAATCTACGAAATTTTGAATCTCACTACTCCTTTACTTCAACACCGCATGTGAAAGTATTTGAAGCCGCGAGGAAACAGCAATCAACAAGGTTTCAGTGGCATCGGACGGGTATTGCAACCTCACTCACCATTATAAGAAAATTTTCGTAAAATATGAAAATATAGGATATTTTCGCAAAATTGTGTCTATTCATGTGTTCGTGTACCTCGTTGTATGTGATGTTGCCCGCATAAGTGTTGACAGTGTTGGTGGCCCGCCATGCCGCCTGGGTAAGGAGCGGCAAGACGAGGAGGATGAGGAGACGCATCCTGGAACAATATTTTGGATAGGAAATTCAAGTTAAAGTTCATTTTTCTATCGTCTAATTCACTCAGGCGGTTATCCATTACATGAGTGAGACAATCGCTCCCAGGGAACCGGACGACAGAAAAATTCGCTTTTGCTTGGATTTCCTATCCTAATTGCAAAGCGTTTGCATATGGGTTGACCATTAAAATATACGAAAAGAGCAAGGACGAAAGGTTGCCCAACCGAAGCATCGATTTCAACTGATATTTTCAGGGGTGAGAGGCTTATCAGCACGAAAGGATTTGCAGCGTACACGCATACAGTGCTTAATGTGATTAGAGGTCAATTCAAAGTGTATGAAAGAATGATGACAATTTTAACAATAAGATCTTGGACGAAAAACCAATTCGCATGGAAGCGAAACGCCCAAAGCACAATTTTGTAGGGCGGGTTTGCAGTGGAACGTGTACACAGTGTGGACTAATAGTGATAAGGACATCAAATTGTGTCCAGAGACGAGGAAGCCACTAAAACGCTTTGCGATGGACCGTGTCATAAAATTGCTAGTAATTGCGGTTGGGCATTGCCATGCTGGAAGTAAATTTTGTGGCCTACCAAGGGCGAAGAATTGACTTCGATCTTCATTCGCCGTAGTTGTTGAGAATGGAAGTACAGCCGTGGTAGTCGTCCCTTTATACAGCAACACATCAGTCCATGTATACTCCAGAAAGCACACAACATGATTTTATTCATACGTTCGTGCTTTGGGCATACCGTGACTGTTCTCCGTCTTCGACCCATTCTGCCTTGCGGTGGTGGTTGGAGTACATGAACCACGTCTCATCTCCAGTGATTAGGCGGTAGAGCCAGTCGGTTCCCTTCTTGAGGGTTCGGAGTGTAGTGCAATCATCAAATCTGCGGCCGATGTCGCGTTGGGTCAGATCATGGGAAACGAATCGCCCACGTTTCTTCACCTTGTCGATCTCCCAATAAAACGGTGGAGTCTGAGCTTATGCCGAGGGCACATTTGGGTGAAGTGTGGAGCTGTTCGCTTGTGTGAAAGATTAAGCGCCATGTACATTTGCGCCATATTGGTGAAGTGAACATATGCGCCATAGATGACGTCATTAGCATTTCACCATGTGCACTGACGACTGGCGTTCTTATCTTTTACCTATTACAATGTGTAGCTCCAAATAATCCAAAGTCCACACAACACATTTTTAAGTGACGTGACGTGAATACATGACATGTCATGCGGTCTTACTGAAAACATCTCAAAATTTACTTGAACTATGGAACATGACTATATTTGGGGCAAGTCCATACAGATGAATGAAGTGGCAATGCTTTTTTTTGGAATATCGGATATCGTTGTCTATTTAATTTAAAATATATTTATTTTGTTATCCTTGTGCGAAAAGATCAATGATCAGGGATGGAACAGTAATCAGCAAGATTGATGGACATCAATAATGGAGTGGAAGATTCAGTAGTTCTGTGGGCACGAACAGGTGCCGGAAGCGCATGCCAGTCCAAAACAGTCCGTGTTTCTTGAGCAGGTCTGGAAATAGAGACATCGGGTCAAAATGCTTTATCGATAGACAAACCTTATTGCACACGGAGCTTCCTGTGCTATTAGAGAGTTGGAAGAGAGTCTAAAACAGAAAGTGTTCCGAGGACGTGTTTTTGCTATTCTTGTTCATAAGCTGCAGATTGTCTTCATTTCCGGGCTTGAAGCAGTTGTAACTACCACTATTAATATTATAGAAAAATCATCTCTGAGCCACGAATATCCTTTCCAGTCCACACTGTGTGTACCGATGTGTTTGTCAACTATTATATGACTCAACAATAATCCACCTCAGAATCGATTGATGACGTAATCGAGGTGCAGCTAGGGGGATTGCAATGAAGATCATACCAATCCGCACTGGCAGATGCCCGATTGACAAGCTCCCGCTAGTTCTCCACAGTGACCATCGCTTGTGCATCGCGTACCCTCGTTCACCAAGCAGTCGGCGCAGGCACACTGTAATGCATAGTAAAATGCCCATTTTTATATGCCGGCCTGCTTTCGGGTTACACCTACTGTCATTGCATCAAAAATGGTTTTGATCAAATTTCTCAAAAATTGAGCTTTCTTATTTTTCGAAAATAGCAAAGGACGATGAATCAGCTCACGAAGTGCATTCCTTTTCTCTAATTCATTTTGAGCTCTTGCCTTCCAGCGGTAACAGACAATCGCTCGAAGGTGCATTAGAAAAAAATGCACTAGGCTTGTCCATTCGATGTCCGATTCGAAAGTGACCTTGCCCACGGGGACCTTCGCGAGGCAGTATCCGGGTCCGCAATCGTCGTGACTCGTGCAATGGTTTGCCCGCTGACAACGAGTTTTGTAAGGCTCCGTGCTCGGCTGCAATTGCATATTCATCACTCTGAACGGTATCCGGGTGGAAGTATGGTTTCGGCGTAGGACTGGAACCTCCCGAGGCACGCGAGCAAAAGCTGCCCAATATACATTAGGGTTTCAAAATCGGGAGTGTTTTTCGAAATGCCGCCTCATTTCCTTCTTCGGTAGTGAATGCAAATCTCTATTGAGAAATCAACACTATTGATCATTCATCCCGACCGACGACACTCATTCGGTCAATACTATTGACTTTCGGTACGTACTATTGACTTTCGCGAGAAATAGGGAAGAAAATGAAGACAGTACAGAAAATGAGCGACCACGGCATCGAACTCCAGTTCCAGTTTCAGTATCATTCGTTTCCGATCCTCGTCCCAACGCGGTCGCTCTTTGTCCGTACTCTCTTCATTTTCTTCCTATTTCTCGCGAAAGTCAATAGTATTGACCGAATTAGTCTCGTCGGTCGGGGTGAATGATCAACAGTGTTGACTGTCGGGAGTTCGACTGCATATTTGCACCCCGAGATGTTGACCCCCTCGTACTCCCGATTTTGAAACCCTAATATACATATCTATTAGGGTTTCTAATTCGGGAGCAGTGTGCATTCGTCTGTTGTCTGATTCAAGAGGAGCGGT
This sequence comes from Diplogasteroides magnus, assembly GCA_014805445.1. Classification (NCBI taxonomy): domain Eukaryota; kingdom Metazoa; phylum Nematoda; class Chromadorea; order Rhabditida; family Diplogasteroididae; genus Diplogasteroides; species Diplogasteroides magnus. Next base: position 11,296 of record JACMIF010001564.1, on the reverse strand, counting down.
TGTCTATTGCATGAATCAGACAACAGACGAATGCACACTGCTCCCGAATTAGAAACCCTAATATTTATGTACTTGTGGAGAAATCATGCAACAAGTGAAACGAAACCCATTTCTTCTCATTTCAATCGTAAAATGTCAACCCTCTTCAATAAAAACTGTACCTACGCTATTTTACCCAGTTACGAATATGCGTTCGATTTCCACATTGTTATTAGCACGAACTTACTCTATCGGAAGTCACTGGGATCTGAACCGTGTCCGGGTGGAAGTATGGTTTCGGTATAGAGCTGGAGCTTCCAGAAGCGTGTGAGCCAAGCCCAGCCAATAGAGATGCGATCAATGCCCATCTGAACAACAACAGTCACAATCAAAGAAGTCATGGGGGAACTTCATTACTAGGGATTGGTAGTTAGTATGCCAGATTGGTTATGATTCAAGAAAGCTATAGCTTGTTAGATACAGAATCATGTGAAACATAACTGAGTTCGCATAGAAACTGACAACCTCCATTCCTTACCTTCTGTATATTCCAGCACACTGCATGATCACGATCTGTTATGACAATCGCATCTCATAGGATAACAAATCTCGGAAGAATGATAATAGATCCTGATTTGGACACCGGAATATTAGGATATCCTTGACCTTCGAATGATTTCGTATCAGTAAATACAAGAGATGGCGGCTCGTTCAATGATGGAATGGATCTTTATTGTCTTTTGCTTAATTTCTGCGGTCAATGCATCGTTCAGAGGCTTGAAGCTGCTCCCTGATGAGTACACGGGTATGCTTTATGGTGGGGCGAATTACTGAGTAAGTGCGATGCGTTATCTCTATCTCTTCACAGTGTGGTCATCGGAGAAGGATGACCGGGCAGAGGTTAATTAGAGACAGGGAATGCACTTACTCAGTCAATCGCCCAACCATAGTATGCTTCCAGTAATTTCATTACAAGAACTACTAATCCCTTGAAATTTGTAAGTTCGAATAGTTCTCTTCAAGGGAATTCTCTATTATACATAGAAATTTTCTTTTCTTGAGATTTCCTGCCTCGCCAGGCGATGGACTATCTTTCTTCGCTCAATTGGAGAGAGGCTGCCGTTCTCAGAGAAATCGCGGTGAACCATACTTCATACGCAAAGCAGGTCTTGAGAGGTCCTCACGGGGTGTAACTATCAACGATTCTATAGGCAAGTATTGCGGAACGGTACCCTTCGTTGTACGATAAAATCGCCAAATACGACGAAGCCATGGAGAAGAAGGGACAGTTTGATGGAGGAATGTTCTTCGATAGGGTTAGTCATAATACATGAGAAAGACTAAATGCACATGTGGTTCAGTCATTACAGGCGGATAAACATGGTGAAGTAGTAGGGTGTTGCATGTGAGTCTTTTAGTGCATTCGGCATGTATCCACTCTCAGCGGAGCGTTTGTGTCTGCATTTTATAGACAACCGCTCCGCGGAGAGTAGAGAGATGCCGAATGCACTAAAAGACTCGCATGCGACACCCTATGTATGAAGTAGCAATTGGTATTCAGATGGTGGGATCGGTGGAAGCGGCCAATATTTTCATGCTCAGCAAACATTATGACCATTACTACGATGTTCTCATGCAAACTGTGAGCACGAAATTTTCAACTCTTATATGTTCAAATTATTGTAAATATTATCGATTCAGGTGCCGTTGTATGCGGAGCTGTACGACACAATGAATCCCACTGAGAAGATACTCTATCACGCATATTTCCACGCCAAGTCAAACAACTTCTTCAAGAACTACTGCGAACCATTCTCCGACGAAGAGAAGAAAGTTGTCATGGCCGCTTATGGAAGAGACAAGGACGCGATGGAGGCGTGACATATTCTCTGACACCCTTGAACTATACCGTAATCTTAAGATTTTGCATGAACTGGAGAGAAAATTCGTGCACAGAAAGTTGATGACAGTATACGAAAGGCTTGGCCAGAAGTTGGGCAAGTGTGGATTGAAGGCGAAGGAATTCATGGCCAAAGTAATTCAACAGATCTTTTAGTATTGATCTTTGTTCTTTGATCTTTGAACTTTTGTCATTTGGAACCGCATTGTTGTCGTTAAGTTGACACGTAATTGATTTGAAGGTACTTGGCGACTATTTCAAGGCTCAGTTAACGGTTTTGTTGGATGATGATAGATTGTTCGAAGAGATGAAGACAAAAGTTTAACTTTTGCACTTTCGATTGGACATGTACATTAGCAAGAAAACACTGAAATCCGTCTGCACTATTTTGGTGCAAATGACTATTGTTCAGATGATTTTACTTCCTGCACGCAAAAATAACTGCCAAAACCGCTGCAAAAACTATCAATATTGTCAGTTTTTGGAGCCGCTTTGGTAGTTATTCGTTGGTGTGTGCTTGCGTGCACACGACACCAGCGCCATGGACATTTACGTTATAATGGTGAAATGGGCGCCTTCAGAGTGACGAAAGCGATGGTGCGTCTGTCCATTTCACCATTATGGCGCAAGTGTTCACGGCTCACTTGTCATTCACCATCTCATTACAGGTCCTTGTCCACTCATATGCTTTCAACGCCCTTCCATTTCTCTCAAAGTGGGAACTGACTCAACAATTCCACCTTCTTCAACGTCTCTTTGCGAAGAAACTGTGATGCGTCAGAAGCTCTCAACCCTTCAAATATACTACAACAAAATGCTGATTGAACGATGAATATTCCTTTGATATGCTTGACTTGTTTGCAACATTAATTGAGCGTGGACTGGCAGAGGAAAAAGGAGAACAAAAACCGGTGAAAACAGCATCTGTCTCCGATTTTCAATGCACGTCACTAGAGTGTCGCATTCGAGCCTCATTTACATTGATTCGAATCACCATTGAAAGGTTCGTATCAATCACATGACTAGTTTCATTCTTCTCGACTGTTCCGTCAGAGCCCGGTCATCTCTCTATTCAGCAATAGACAACAGATCTGAAAGAGTACAGACCCCGATGAGTATCAAAACAAAACAGATGATGAGCATCTGTTGGGAAATCTGCGATTGTCATGATCGCGATGAGTAAATGAGGGCGCCATATGTAATATGTCAAAACTCGAACAACTCAATTGTCCCATTTTACTCGCACAGCGGGGAACATGGTTTTTGGATGTTCGGTTTCCCGTGCATATGCACATATCTTCAGTGTTATCAGCTGAGATATCTACCATCATTAAGTAGTAGTTGGACTTGAATGGTGAAACAGGAAACATCACAATGATGCCAGGAGCGGAATACCAGGTCTAAAACTTTTTATTCTATAATTTTAAAAAATCAGACTAACGAAGCCGTAGGCAGCGAAGCTAATGGCGAATAAGCAATCCACAAAGATAATGAACATGGTTGTGTACCTGAAAAATTTCATATCGTTTTTATACATATAAAAATTCTCTAGCAACTCAAAAAGAGAACGATTTGAATTTAAATGTCGTGAAAGATAGACACCAGAGGTTTTTAACTCAGCAACATCTAAGCAACTATAATACCTGTAACGTCCGATTTTAGTTGAATAATTCGTGATGATATGCAGCATGGTCCCATTCAGTGATACAGCTATGATAGCAGCAACAATCATGGCGTAGGAATAGATCTTCCAAAAGTGCGGGTCGGTTATTGACATTATTATAGTCCTTTATATCTTAACTGAAATCCTTTAAATGATTTTCAACTTGGCAGCGAGATCAAAATTGTAAGGTAACAAAAAGCGGAGGGAATAACTACTACAGTGTAGTTGTTTAGGGTTGCCTAAACAAGCAATTCTGCTTGAACAAGCAATTCTGCTTGAACAAGCAGAGGGGAACGGTCATTCTTAAACAAGCGCTTGTTTATGGAGTACTGTTATAGAATAATTGGCATCCAATCTATCAATATTTTTAAACAAACTAATCAATGAATTCAAATATTGGTCTAAGAATGGGTACGTGTCGAAATTGGTGAAATTTGGGTACTTTGCGCGTTGAAAAAGCGCTTATGTAAGGATTACTGTAGTTCTATAATAGGCCTCAAATTGATCAATATTTTGAAATAAACCTATTGAAACTGTCAGGCATTGACCAAAGATGGTTTGAATGCATATTACAGTAAACAATCACTCATTCTTAAACAAGCGCTTGTTAATCGGCCCCATTAAACAAGCGCTTGTTTAGCCCTATCTCGCCGGTCAGGAATGAATTGCGCGCTTGTTTAGGCAACCATATACTACACAAATAAAATTTCGAGGCAAATTGTATTTGCAATTTTGAATTGAACATAGTAGAAGAAACGAATTTACGTAGGCGATTTCTATCATTTCTACCTCAATCTGAACGTGAAAGCAATAATGATAATCACGCTTTTTCACGAAGATCTTACTCGCAGAAATGATTTCTTGTTAATGCAGCAGTCAGGAAGCAATGTGTATTTCCATCAAATATTTTGAGCATCACCAATCCCACAGTATTTTATGTCATTTCAATAATCTCTATGATATTGTTGCTAGAATAACAAGTCATTTGCGTTCGAAGTCTTTCTTAATCCATTGAAGAAAAACATAACGAATGGTTCGTAAATATGGGAGGGATTTAAACATCTAAAGCTAATAACGAAATTCTTATTTGACTGGATTTACGTAAAATAGAAATCGTTTTAATAGAACAATTATACTCTAATTTGGAAGACAGTGAACTTCCATCCTTGCACCATTCCTGCCTCCTCAAACTTCCATGATAACTTCATCTGAGGTCCGTTCGAAATGAAGACCGTGCCAGGCTCGATGTGACCGGTCAACCTGATCGAAAATAGCTCATTTTATCCTAAGGGGTCTTTCTGAAATGTAGCCCCCCAGTGTTAGTCATTTTTACGTAGCTGATATTCAGTGCCTCTTTTTTCTCTGGGTGAAATGCATGATAAATCACGTCTGATGGTCAGAGAAACGACGAAATGGCACGCAGCAGAAATGAGAGAGAACAACCAAAAAATACAGGATGTAACAGTTGGGCGGGAATGCTGAGTATATAGTTACTCACGTAGCAATAACGTCTCCGACATTGTCGGTCAGAACGAGTAGGTGGCAGCAGACGTTCACATCGAATGCGTCAACCCGAATTCCAACCTCAAAGTATTCCGGTAAATTCAATGAATGAATATCTGAAATAGCTGCTGAAGTGCATCCCATACCAGAAGAGTTGCAGGAATTTTCTGGTTGAGAACTGTGCCATTCTCCCCTCCCCGGTATTGCACGGAAGTTGTTTTAAACGGCACAACATCCAGGGATGGAATATGCGTGCAAGCATTTTCGTGCCTAATGACAGAATTTCCGCTCCATTTGAAAGCCGTTCTGATCGTTATTTCGAGTGGGGGTCAGCAAGATTTAATTCTAGTCGAACGTAAGACGTTGCTTTTATGCACCCTCACCACTGAACTGCTGGCATCTGCCACGGCGACATACTCGCACGCGCCGGGCACAACGCCCATGGGGAAGTTGGGAGAGAATATCTGAAAGATCGCTCAAGGCACTATACGATTGTATAAATACACACCGATTGGCCCGCGACGTACGTAGTACTGGCGCAAGTGGACGGCTGCGTCGAAGGAACTGAAACAAAGTTTATTCCAAAAATCTTTGGCTGCCGTAGAAAGAGTAGGCTAATTTATGATGAACAAAGGGAGACAATGACGTTGCGTGCTAAATATTCATCGTGAATCCTCGTGTATGAAAGGGGAGGGGGGGGGAGTGAGGGGAAGGTAAAGGTAAAGGTGCTGCCACGCCAAGCGATACGCTAGGTGGGGCGACCGGTAAGGCCGGCTGCTAGTAGGACTACGTAACCCTGCTTGTACAAAGTGCTTCTGGGTACGTTAACTTTCGTAACCGTGGTTACAACCAATTTACCACCCCGGAGGGATGAAGGGCTTGGTTGGTCTGGGCGGGGATCGCACTCGTGACTAGGGATCGCATTATGGAACGTTATTGACAGCCGTCCATTTCTACCCGTCTAACTTCACTCCGAGCGGTCGTCTCTGCGATGTGAGAGACGACCGCTAGGAATGAAAATTGGAGGGCTAGAAATGAACGGCTTTCAATAACGTTCCATAATGCTTCCCTACTCGTGACCCTTCGAATGGCAAGCGGCGCCTTACACCACTCGGCCAGGGGAAGGAGAAGAATGAAATTCGTAATACTAGTGGCTGGCGAGGAAAAGAGAGATTTGGAAGAGGAAAGCTGAAAAAAATGAGAAAAACCATCGCGGTTGAGAGCACACTTTCAGGAGCTGTTTCCCGAATACGAGCAATTTTTGATTATCTACCTATACGTGCAATTGGGTTTTTTTTGTAAACAATTTTGCCCTCTTTCATCTGAGCATGACATCAAAACTTACATTAAATGTCATCAAAAAGCATGACATTTAATGTAAGTTTTTTGAACGAATGTCTCCCTCTTTTTACCTCGTAATTTTCGTAATTTTTTCTGACCTGCTATTGATCATGGATATTATCCGCTCTAAGATATAGATGCAATAACAGAAATTCATCTGGGTTCCATAATAAAGCATACCGGGACGAGCACAAATGAAGGGTAGATGATTGGAGCACTGTGTGTTTATCCACATTCCCATATTAACAGTCATATCCATCGCTGAGCACAGGCCATAGTTCATGTTAGGATAGCCTGAAACGAAGAGAATATTGTCTAGATACACGTCTCCCCATTCACTTTCTACTGCATCTCCTTTTAAATCTTAGATTTGGGTACACTTACCAGCTTCAAAGTTGTTCTGGTCCAGCATGGATCCGTCTGACCAGACCCAGACGCCAGTAACTGAGTTATACTGCAGACCGATGTGCACTCCTGACATGAAATCGTTCGAGACAGCAAACCGACGGAGGAAGGAATTTTCCTGAATGAAAATCATCTTGACCATGCTGAAAGTGGAATCGACGGTGTCACAATAGGGAACAGAGTGCATCATAGTTGACTGTTCGCTCATTCCGACAGGTCGTCTATGATGAACGACAGGGAATGAATCAGTGACTGCTGCACTTGCATTTTACTACCAGTTGCGACGAGCTTGTGGATTCCCTTCCGCGTAAAACACTTACTGCTTCAGAATGAATAGAGTAGAGATGAGCCCCGTAGCTCTTGCACGTTTGTTCAGCATCCGTCCACGTCATAGGTGTAGAGAAGGCTCTCAAGCACGTGGTGCCATCACCAGAGGACATATCGAAGTCGTTGCAGGGTGGGTCTGAACCCTAATTGTATTATTATGGAACGAGAAATACGTTCGGCTTACGACTGCGCGCTCTCCCACTTTCATGTATTATTTCGTCATGTCTCAGACCTCCACTCACACTATGCTTTGAATGTGTTTCAGTATAGGAAAAGGGGACGCCGAACAACGGAAGACACACATTATTGGAAAGGCGGACAAAATGGTATTATCCAGTAGGGTTTACACTTTGTATTTTAAATTTCACGGAAGGTATATAACCTTGATATATATTTTCTCAGTGAAACATAACCGATTTCACATACAAACTGCGAACCCTATTATCCCGGTACTTACGAAACTGCGACTGTGTCGTGCAGACCAACACTCGATACTTCACGTCATATTCATCGTAGTACCAGGTATTGTCGTAGTCGTACAGTTGCAACATTACATTGCCTACACCTGCTCCGCATACATTTCCTATAAGTACAAATACATTTGCGTTTCAAGAAGGATTCCCGAAACATCATCGAAACAACATCGAAAAATGAATCTTTACCGATTTTTAAACCCTAGAAAAAAGGTACCGCCGTCGTAGAAGTTTGAGTAGTTGTAGGGCGTTCCGTCGAGCCACGCGAACTTTTTGCCAGGGCAGGAGAGGCCCAGCCAGAATTGACTGTTATCGTCGTTCCACCAGTCTTCACCGGTAGCAACAGTCGCTATGTGATACATGTACCTGTTCTCCTGAAGAACAAATATTTTCTATCCTAACCGGCTTGTATATCTTTAATTAGCTTGTACATCGCATTGTTGTGCACCCAAAAATTTCAGATTGCCTGCCTATGTGCAGCCAAAAGAGATGTGATGAGAGTGGAATGGGAAGTTCCCGTACGCTGTGCTGTGTATCAAACTACTATGCATCCAAACTGGACTATTACAAATACCGAAAGTCATTCTCATCTTTTGCGTGCTATTTCATCGTTTCTTCATCAGCCATTTGGCATAGCTTTTATGTAGCCAATATTTGCAAATGGGTTGTTGAGCAACACTTCTTATAGGATGCATAATGTTTGGGCTGTTGGGTTTCAGTGTCCGTTTCCCGTAGGGAACATCCGTTGATTCCCGGGGGAAAGATTCGAATGCCCGTGTGAAATCTCTCCTTGATGCGGAGACAATGATATATGACAAACACAGATCGAGCATATATCAGACAGCCGAAACCCATTATAATACCTTCACTGCCACTCGCGCATTTCATCACTGAGTGCATTTCGCTCACTTTGTCATTGTGAATGGATGGAAGTGTGCCACCGGCGTCCTCACAAGTCTTCTTCGCAGTGAGAAAGTCAAAGATGTTCTTGGTGTGATTGACCTTCACAAGGCCGCAGACGGAATCGAACCATGGTTCAAAGGGCGGAGGACATTTCGTAGATGCTGAATAGCGTTGCTGAAACTGTGCATTTCTCATTCGTCTAATTTCCACCGAGCGTTTGTCTCTACGTTCCAACAGCCCCGAGAGGATTAGACAAATGGTAAATGCACTCTACTACAGTTTTAGAAGCGTCAAAGTGTGGTGCCTCGAATTGATGCGTCACCACCTAATGGAACGAAAGCTGAAATAAGCAAAAATGACGTCGTTATGCATCCTAATTGAACTGGTACGCTTGTCGCGTTCTTTGACGGACTCTCTCTCTCTCTCTCATTTTGTTCAGTGAAATTTCTTTTCCCGACATCCGCTCTTGATTTGGAAATGTTTAAATTGTGAGATATATTGTGCAATAGTTGGCAAGTGCGACAGTTCAATTCGGATGCATACTACATGCATCCGTGGTATTTTTTACTATTATTATTAACAACGTACCTTTTGATGCGAAGAATACAACAATGACGGCCAGGCTACAAGCGAACGCGTGGAACGACATCGCTAGGTGAGCGAAAGTTAGGAGCGCAATGGACAATTGTGCAATGACGGTCAAATGGAGACTAGGGTAAGAGAAAGAATATTGAGCACCTGTCTTTCACATTCTAATGATGAAAAGTTAAAAAGCGCGAGACGACATCACTGGGCAATTGTGCAACGACTACAAAATCAGGACACATGCTTATCGGCCGATCCTTATATACTGGCAGCTGCGGAGGCGGGGTGCAAAATGTACCCGAACAATGCGTTGGCCGTTGTCATCGTGTGGTTTCGCTGATTCGTCTTTGTCAGTTCGAATGTGATTCATCAAATCGTTCATTTGGCCTCATTTATGCAATCATTTCCAATGAATAAAGCGCATTTGTCATTCATCAAATCTCTGTGGATAGGCCGTTCCATCGGACATTATTTCACGAAAACAATTCGCTTCACAAATGAGACAAATAAAAAATAAATTATTTTAATAACCCGTTTTAGCAAAATAAAGCAGGGTGTTCCTCGACATCAGACTACTTTAGTGAAAGATGCGAAGTTGCTGTCGCCTCCGCTGAGCAACATCTTCAGTCCACTGGCCTGAAAAATTCGATAGTGGGCCATAATACATTTTTTATGTCTGCCTAATTTGTCAATTTCGCCATCGAACTGTTGTGCGTTTTCGAGTCGTATGTATTATTGTGTTAAAGGGAGTTGAAAGTCAGCCTCTATATGTTGAGCGTGAAACCTATTCAAAATCATGACTAATGGTCAGAGAAACGACGAAATAGCACGCAAATTTGAGAGTGCACAGTCGTCAGCCAGATGGAGAGTGTGTACTCGGTATGTGTCTATAGAATGCGATGCTCGGCCTGTGTGGATAAGGTACGCGAAGGCTTTTCTTTTATTTGATCCTTTGCCACATGACAAATGATTAGCGTACGAAATCCAAACAGAAGTGCACATTTCTGTCAGTGATTTGTATTTAACCCTCTTTGATAATACAAGAGAGGGGTGTACGACCCGACAACCAATTATTACTTCCCCGCCATCTGGCCCACCCCCCAAATTTTGGCCCACCCCTCCAAATTTCGGTAATTTCCATATTTGGTCACGGCCATTTCAGGCACGTCCTTTTTCAGCCACTTCCATATTAGGGCAGTGGACCTCTCCTTTCATCCAGACCTCCATATTTGGCTCCCTACAATCCTCCCTCCTCCCTCATTTGACTCGTCCCTCATTCCTGATTCCGCACTCATCCGGACATCCCGCACTCCCGACTTCCACGATGGTCCTCCAGTCTAAATCTTTTGCCGGGGATCGAACTCCGTCGTTATGCCTCCTCCGTCCGATCGTCCGCCGCCGCCGTCTTGTACCACTAGACCGTAAGACCACTTGAGCGCTTCCCTCTAAGACAGCCTCTCATCTCAATCGTCAATGACTCACCGTCCCTCAATTTTCCTCTCGTCGTCTCGCCGTCGGATCATCTCTCGTCGTTTGCCTGCAACAGCCAGACGCAAAAGTCGCCTGCCTGCATGCCCTGGTAACGAACCCAATCACTCGCAGACGGTCGTGCCGCAACCGCCGCCTTTCACACTCGGTCATCGCTGCTATAGGTATATCGAGAAAAAAGGCTGCCTATGCACCCTCCCCGTCACAATAAGTCTTCACGCCCCTATTTTGCTTTTCTCCTTGCCCATCGGAATTGTATATTTATCATCAGAGTGTTGCGTGTGGGATAACTCCAAATTATTATTAGGGTGTTCCACAAATAATGAAATTTTTTTCGAACTTTGTCGACAAGTAATAATAACAATTGTAGCTATCCTTTATATTCATAGATACTCTACATTGACAGCCACCACCTTGCTCCTCCTTTCCTCGACACTCTTGATTCCATTCCTCCAGAAGCCAGGGAAATGTGACTGAATCCACCGTTCGAGTGAATTCGTGACTTCTTTCAGCGTTGTGAATTTTCTTCCCTTGAAGAACGAGGCCATGGATCAGAACAAGTGGCAGTCGCATAGATTGGTATGTGGAGAGTACGGGGGAAGATAGAACATCACGATTCACAGCTCATGCGGAGAAAATTGGGCTCATATGGTTCAGGTTGAAGGAAGTTATGATTTTCTGAACATAATCAGCCACTAAAAAGTTCAGAGATCAATATATCGAGAAATA
>JACMIF010001563.1:1102-22871 GCA_014805445.1 Diplogasteroides magnus | reverse complement strand
GGAAGATGAAGTTCGCTATGAGATTGAAGAACATGGAAAATGATCGATGGGCCAAGAGAAGTAGTACCTGGATTCCCTACAACAGAGCGCAGTCCCGAGCCCAAGGAGCACCTCCGACCCGGTGGAGAGGAGACCTATCAAGAGCACTCGGACCCTACTGGTGGAACACTACACCCGACCAATTGAAACGAGCCATACTCACCATGCGATAACGCTTGACGTGATAAATATGTTATGTTATGTTTCGATTCTACCATCTTCTCTAGTATTGGGTCTCCTCGTACTATTCCGTTCAGGATCTCGGCCAGGAATGGGGATACCGTTCTTCTTGCGTGGATGAGCATCTCAGGGATAATTCCGTCGGATACAGAGGAGTGGCCACTCTTGAGTGTTGCAATTGCAGCTTTGACTTCATCATCCATGAAAGGGGGAAGGGGCTCGTCTTCTCTTGGAATATCCAATGGGAGTGGAACTACAGGAGTGTAAAGATGATCGTAGAATTCCGTGACTACTTGTTCCGTGGCTGATTTTGATTGCACTCCAGTCATTGGATCAGCAATGAGAAGTCGTTTCTTGGTAAGATGGAGGGATTGTCGGGCCTTGATGGGACTTCTTCCTTGTTGGATTGCATCGAGTAACGTGGCCTCCTTCCTTTTGCGAATGTCTTCAAGGAGACTTGCTCGTGCGGCCTTGCAAGTGATGGAATATGCGACTGCCTTGGATGGATCTCCTTTCAATTGATGTCGTTGAGAGAGCAGAGACTTTGTGACTGGCGATATCCTGGATCCGGTTATATTACATTACACTGTTTATCCATTCGCAAGAGTGGGGATAGGATACAGGGGATGTTGTTGCATTGCCGTGAGAAGAAGATGAATCATCAGCGAATGGTTTGAACCCGTCTTGTGCGATTTCTCGGGTGTTGCTCAGAATGTTGCATCTGAATTAATAATGTTCTCAGGAAGAGCAGAAATTCTGTTAAGAAAGATGTTTGGGGTAGCTGAGTTTACAATTTCACTGGGAAGAGCATTCCATACAGAGATGCAACGCGAAATAAATGAACTTCTACGACCATGAATATTTAATGGCAACTCGATTCTTAGATTGTGAGAACCTCGTAGTCTTCGAGAAAGGGGAGCCATTTTAAAAAGGAAAGAAGTATCTAATTTAATGTAGCCCTGTATACATTTATAAGTAAATACAAGAACTCTGATTGCGCGTCTATATTCTAAGGATTTTAAGCCCAAAAATTTTAGCCTATTGGGATATGCCATATATGGTAATCCAGCCCTTGCGATAATTCTACGAGTATAATTACGCTGAACGTATTCAATTTCCTTATTAAGACCATTAGAAATTGTTGAAGGACTCCATACTTTTGTTGAGCTCTCCAACAAAGGACGAACATACGTCGTAAAAGATTTCATGAGGAGTCTCAATGAGTTAATTTTGAAAGCTGGTAAAATATTATTGGCTCTTGCCGATGCTTTTGCTGTTACTTTCCTAACATGAACATCAAAATGAAGAGCTGGATTAACATGCATGCCAAGATCCTTAACTAAATCAGATACCACAAGTTGAATGCCATCAAGGATATATTGAGTTCTATTTTTCAAAGGACCAAAATGAATAACTGTGCACTTCGGAATTGATAGTACCATATTCCATTGTCAAGCCCAATTCGAGATAGAATCAATGGCCTATTGTAATTCAGCCGAGTGTTCACAACGCGCAAATATTTTTAAATCATCAGCGTAAATTCCAACCGAAACATTGCTAGGCAAGGAGTTTGTTATGTCATTTATGAATAGAATAAACATGAGAGGACCTATACATGAACCTTGTGGAAACCCACTCCTAACATTGTGAGGTAACGAAAATTTGTCCACAATGCATACACTTTGAGAGCGTCCAAAAAGAAAGTTTTCAAACCATTTTAGAAGTGGATTGTAATCTCATTCTAGCGATTGGACGATGCTGACTCCGTGAACAAGTTATAATATGTACTTAGTGTTAGAAGTAGGAAACGGAATCCAAGCAGAAGTGCACAATTCTGTCGTCTAATTCCTTCGGAGCGGTTGTCCATCACGTGAGAGCCAGACGCTCCGAGGGGGTTAGAAATGTACACTTCTGCTTGGATTAGTTAGAAGTCCTCATACGGTTATGTTAAGTAATACTTGATAGGTTAAAAGAAATAGCGTAGTATCATATTGATTGATCTTTATCAATCTTTACAGTGTCTAGCAGGACTGGGAATCTCTGTTTTTTTCTGTTTTCTGGCCATTTTTCGAGCAGAAAATTTTCTGAGCAGAAACAGAAATTTTTCGACAGAAAACAGAAAAGTTAAGCATTAGATATTTTGAACTTAAAATGGCGTCTTACACTAGGTACACTGGCATCAAAATCATGTGAGCACTAGAAATTATGGAACTTTGCCGATTATTTTTAAAAACAATTATTTCCCTTTGTTCGAAAATGTTTCAAATGGTGTATTTTTGACTGTAAACGGCGTAAAAATGGAGAAACATTTCTCGGGTAATTTACTTAACTAAAATTGGCCCTGAAAAAAATTTCTGTTTTTTCTGATTTTTCTGCTCTTTCTGGTTTTTGAAAACAGAAATTTCTGTTTTCTGTTTCAGAAAAAAAATTTTTTTCTGTCCCAGCCCTGGTGTCTAGGATTACGGTCACTTGCAAATTGATTGTTGATCTTTTTTGTTGAGACCACAACACGGGTATGAATGTAAACAGCCTAATGAAAGGATTTATCATTTGTCTTTGAATAAGCTCACGCAAGGTTTATTATGCGTTTTGAACGCTCGAAATGGGAAACAAGCTCTGAAGGCAGTCAAAAGTCGTCTGAAAGATGCAACAATGAATGGAATTTCTAGCGGGAAAGCATGTTTATGGAATTTTGTGGCGAATAAAGAGTGGATTTTGAGGAAGAAACTAATCCAGAAATGTGACCGCCTATTTCAAGCAAATAGTTGCATGCAAAGCGACGGGTTTGTAGATGCCAATTGGCGTGTGCTCTCCGACGATACCGTAGTAGAGTCCCGAGGCACAGAACGAGTCCTGCAACGAAGTATTACGGTATTAGATCGATAGTTCTACCGCGAAATCTACAGTGTTCCCTCACTCACATGGCGGAAGAGTGCGCTCATCTGCTCATTGTATAGGATACGGTCAGCCCAAGCAGGACAGAGATGTCTCAGGAACTCCTCCTTATTGGTCTCCGGGTTGATACCGTAATGTCTCGAGGGCTGAAAGTGATAGGCAAATTGGCATCGTGCCAAAAATATATTGGCAATTTGCCAAACCTATCATACCTGGAAGAACACGCTCTCCTCCAGCAGCTGACCCTTGAAGGCGACCTGAAGAGGAAAATTTTGGCATCTCTCCAAGAAAACTGGTTCCCGAGTGGATTTCCAGATTACGGTACCTGTGCCAGTTCACCGTTGTACTTCTTGACCATCTGTCCTCTTCCGAGTCGGAAGAACCAGTCATGAATGGAGTGCAGATCGAAGCGATGCTCCTCGACGGTTACGGTCTTCTGGAATGGACTTATTGGCACGGTTCCAAGACTGCTTAGCGGCCCATCAAACTGCGAAGCTGCCCACTCACCCTTCCGTGACGGTCAGTTTGCTCCAGAGCCTGAAGTCTGCCGTGGTTGTCTATACGCTCGTGAGTGGAAGCGCGTTGCGTATTGGCCAGGTCCTGAAATCATATTCAGTCATTATAGGCAGCCCAATTCTCAAATGATACACAGTCATTATAGGCAGCCAAATTCTCAAATGATACTCAGTAGTCTACGCAGCCAAACTCACAGAGAGCAGGCGAGTCTCGTGCAGCTGTGAGTTGAAGGCGCCTGCGACGATGATGGCGTCGTCTCGCAGGCCCTCGGAGTCCAGTCTGGAGAATGATACTCATTTACGCAGCCAAAGGATACTCAGTTAATGTTATACGTCGCAAGTGATACGCAGCCAAATACTAACTCGTGAAGAAGTCTGTCGATCTGTCTCTCTCGCTTCTGTGCAGCCTTGGTGACGTCCGTCTGACATTGAATATTTCTCTATGGATTACGGTAGATTAATTATCGATTAACTAGATAAAAGTAAATAATACAGTACATGAGACGCGATCTCGTTAACGTCCTCAAAGGGTACATTGTGCAGGGCGAGGTTGATGAACGTCATCTCCTTGCCTGAATCAGGGTTGGGGTAGGTATCGCAGGTATACGGTAGATCAATTCCGTGTGAGAGTCAGACTGACCGTGAATTCTGAAACGAGCCAGCAGAAATCCTGCGCGTTGTTGGTCCAAGTCACGAGTTCCATCGTCTCTCTGCAAGGAAATATTGTCGTATCTCTGACGGTGAATTGTTCTCTGAATTATTGGTAATGTTTTTTTCGAAAAATGCTTATGGCTTCACAATGAATGTTTCCTTGTTGTGCCAGTACATAAAAGCCGTGAAACATGTCATGAAGAGTAGAACGATGTCCCATCAGTCTCACAACTTTCGTTAGCATAAATGCACATTGTGAAAGATACAGTTAACATTGTTGAATATAATGCGTCTTCGAGTGAAAGGCAAATGCGTCATAATGACGAAATTGATTAATGCGCCGCGAATTTCCGGAGCACATTAATTCTATTCAGTACTACGGCGCAAATGTCCCATCTCACACTTTCTGATTTCATGTGACTTACATAGAAATCGCGTCCGTAGTGCACATGGTGTTCATTGAATGGCTGTCCGATGAATCTAAAACAATATTATTAAATATTTAATATTATAATTATAATATTTTCGGTTAGACGGAATATTTGAGTCCGACCGTTCTTAGGATTTCCAAATTATAGGATAAATCCAGTAAGTCTCAATTCTGCTCACCCATCAGCCTCGTCCCTTCCAATCACGTGATCCTCCCCACTCCTCACGCGCATGTAACCGGCGTTGGAGAAACTGCAATTTGTTTAGGGGTAGGTGAAAGACAAGAGCGTCGTGGACAGTTGCGCCATAATGGTGAAGTGGACACTTGCGCCGTTATGAAGATGATAACGATGATCCATTTCACCTTTAGGGCGCAAATTCCATGGCGCTCTTGTCCTTCACCCTTGTTGAGTCCGATAAACAACATAAGTCACTAGATGACGAAATTACACGTATATGTACGTGGAAGCGCCAGAAGTATTTTTGATCGACAACCGGACAGGATAAGCTGCTTCGGAGATTTGGTTGAATGAGAAAAAGTAAACTCACCGATCGAAGTACTCCACCTCATTGGGATCACGGAAGAGGAAGAGCGATCCGAGGCCCTGAACGAGGGAAATACGCATTAGCACCTCTATTATGACACTTAGACTGACGGTTCAGCTGTCATTACTCACTGCTATGGTGCTGATAACTTTCACAGCTCTGACATTCAATGAATGATCGGTTTCACAGCAAAAGAATCATTGAGCGAAAATAGATTGAAGAACTGTTTAAGAATTCTGAGTGAAACATTTTCCTAGATCTTTTTTTCAAAAACAATATCTTGACAATGCAGTTTGGAATATGTTTCACAGGCATATCAAAAGGCTGCTTTATTATGTTTTCCGATGAGGGTGATTCTTCCTTCATTTTTACATAAAATTTGGAAAAAAAGTATTTTTCATTATTAAAAGTTATGTTGAATAATATATACAGTGCACCAGAAAAATACCGAAATTGAAAAATTGGAACAATTATCATGAGAAATACGCGAGCCCAATTGATATTCGCACCATAATGGTGAAATGGACAAATGCGCCTTCATAGTCAGCACTATTACGGCGCAATTGTCCATTTCACCTTTATGAAGCAAATGTTGCGCTCTTGTCTTTCACTCAAAATACCGTTCTCTTTGTATCAAAGAACGCCCTGGACCCAGAGAAGTTCTCCTGCATCTTCGGATGACGAGTGATGCTGAAAGGAATTGGCTGCGTATGACTGAGTATCATCTCTTAAAAGTGACAGTCGCATATTCACTGAGTATCATTTTCCATTTATTCCCTGCGTATTTTTACTGGCAATGAGTATCATTGCGGCTCACCTTCTCAGAATCCTGTCGGAGAACTCGCGCGGGTCGCGGGCGCAATGAAGGCCCTGAACAGGTTCATTTAGCCGCGTAGATGAGCTAGTAGACTGAGTAAACTAAACTCAGTGAGTATCATATAATTTGACTGCGTATAGCACAATGGCCGAGTATCATTACCTGCACGTGGACGACTCCCAGTTCCGGTCGCTGCTCCCAGATCTCCTTGGCCACTTCGTCGCACCACGCGTCGAGGTCCATGTCCTGAAGATGAAACGTCTTTTCTTTTCGTTTTTATCGATTTTTTCATTGATTTCATTTGGGACGAGGCATTTGCTGAGATGCCAATTGAATGTGAGTCTTTTATTGTGCGTACAGGGGAGGTACAACTGTGTCATGGACATTTACGTCGTATTAGTGCTATGCCATCAGGCTCAAGTGTCTATTTGATCATTTGACGCAGTCATGGATAAAAATGTGAATTGATTCATGCAATGCTTTTCAGGAAGCCTTTCAATTGTAGTTGAGTGTTAATTTTCGCTGTTATTGTGAAATGGACGCGCCGTATTTCTGGTCATACTCGCAACCGTTCATTTCACCACAACGGCGCAAATGGCTATGGCGCCCTGTCTTTCACCCATGATTAGGGTTCTCTTATCAAGAAATTATTGACAACCGGTGTCTTCCTAGCCGTCTGACTTCATTCCTAGCGACCGTCTCTGCGAAGAAGAAGACGACCGCTAGGAATGAAGTTAGACGGCTAAGAGGTCACCGGCTGTCAATAATTTCTTTATAAGAGAACCCTTCCCATGCAACTCACATCAACTGCATGGCAGGAGACGTCTCCAGTCACGGTCACCTGCTTGATGTAGTCGGTGGCCATTCTGAAATGATTATGCATCGAATACCTATTGGAATCTCTAAATTAGGACGAAGAATTTGGGAATTCCACTCGCTATATTTTTTTCTTTAACCGCGTAACCATCATACGAACGGTACAGAAACCAAGTGACATGATTTAAATACACGTTGAAGCATACATGAACACGGAAACGGTGCTTACATAGAATACATGAATATTGGTAGAATATTTGTAAGTCGCATCTTTTCTTTTTATCGGACCCCTTCTCGTCTAGGAATTCGGGTGAGAAAAAACGCGGATATTTATTTCTCAAAAGTTTAGGTTACATAACTGCGTCACCAACTGGGGAGCACTAAGCTCATTATTGACTAATCTACCTAACCCCACCTACATACAATGTCCAAAAGGAGGAGTCATTCCGCCTCATTAAACTGCAGGCAAACATAACAATGCACATTTTCATGGCGCGCGCGTATCCTTCGAAGCAACTCTAAAGCACTGCTTTGTCTAACTCGACTAGGTAAGATGACCATTCATATTTAAAGGAGGAAGTCATTTCCCCACTCCTCGTCAAAACTCGTTCAACACTGCCCTTCTCAGGGCGTGGCAGCCCCCTTTTTGCTCCAATAATAAGATGTCTCGCACGAAAACTGAAGTCGCTCCTCAGAACAGGAACCTTTCATCACTGTCTCTCTTCAACTAGGCGTTCCCCGTGAAATTGCCAAAGAACGAGCGTTTGCCCCTATTAGAAAGTCAAGCGCGGACGGTTTTGAGTAGGATTTCTAATACGGAAATAAATTCCATCTATTCTACTCGGAGTGGTCGTCTATCAAACGTAGAGACAACCGCTTCGCGGAAATTAGACGAATGAGAAGTGCACTTTTACCGTTTTAGAAACCCTAGTGTTTGCCCCGATGAGAAAACCAAAGGCGGACGGATGTGAGCACCTTCAAAAGAGAATGAAAAAGCTAAATGGAAAATCAAATAAATCGTCCAAACTCGCATTACATAGAAGGCGTTCCAATAAGAAATTGCCATTCAGCTCAAATATGAGTTGCCCTGTCTGGGCATCGAGCATGACAAAGGGAAAGTTATGGAACGTCAGATGGACGAGAGAGTAGGGGGAATGGAGAGGATTAGAGAAAGAGACATTCCACCCCTTTGAGAGTGATTGAAATGGGGCGGAAGGGGGTTTGGTGCCATTCATGGAAACAGTGATTATTATTGCATAAGCGGCAGGCAATCGCTAATTTTTGGCAAATTGGGGATGATCGAGCAATTTTCTGCGTATAATCGGATCGAAAACAAATTGCAGAATCGTTTCATGGGATGAAATTGCAGTGCATTGCAGCAATGTAATAAGAATTACGATCGGTTCAGTAAACGTTAAATGTAATCGGAAGGGAAGATACCTAGGTGATTGGGCTAAACTTTCTGCTCAAAAAATTCGATCGAATATGAGGCGACTATCTGATAGAATGGAAGAGTTTCAATGTATTTATGAGGAAAAACAGCTTCCCATCGAATTTCAAGGGGAAATTCATCGGAACGAACAGTTTCATTGTGGGGAGGAATGGACGAGAATTGTCGACCCCCGCAGTGAGAGAATGTAGACAGTGCAGAGTGGCTAGAGACAAGAGTAGGAGTAGAGACGCAGAGAAAGAGACAGAGTTGGAGAGAGTTCCGCTCATCCGATCAGCAGCCATGGGAGTACAGTCGAATAACAAACAAGCGCGCTCAGCACTCATTTTACTCTCACTCCCCTCTCCTGGGAAGTTGTCTCTAATTCCACAGGAACAACTAAAGATGAGTCAGACGGGTTGAGACACAATCCTCCTCTCTCTACTGAACCATTTTCTTTCATTTCACACAGAAAAAATTGTCACTGAAGCTCACAGATTGCGAATAACAGTTCGACAATACCACTGACAATGCAACTATCGCTTGTGACAGTTTGTCAATCTGGTAGATTCAGTGGTAGTTTGTGATTCTGTGTGTTTGCATGAGACAATGATGCAACAGAGAGGAGTGGGAGTAACTATCCCGCGCGAAAGTTACTCAACTCAAGTAAAGCCAAAGCGCATACAGAGCGCGCTGGCATTGATTTGAAAGACACAAATACTACTGCTGTCTGCCTACTCTTGTTCTATTCCCGTGTCCAGGCGATAGGGTTAGCAGTTTGACTGCTTTATGTTTCACAGAGGGTATATCTTCGAACACAGATCAGAATTGAAAGATAACCAATAAAGTTGCAAAACTACCAACCACACTTGGTTACAGTAATTACAGTACCGTTAGGACATAGTCATTTCTCCCCATTCCTCACTCATGAACGTCACCTCTCACTCAAAGTAGAGAAGACAGCTCGTGGAGGTGGAATGAGTATTTTTAAGCCGAGACAAGCGAACAATTCAAATAAACGAGGTGGACAAAGCAGATTACATTAGTCACTATTTAACTTGTCGCTATTTCACTCTCGCTTTCCTCTTCCGACTGTCTACCGGAGATAGAGACAGTCTCTCCGAAGAGATTGGAGAGGCGAGAAGTAACATTTGCGACATGTCTTCTACTTAGTCACAGTCTGTCTGCAGAGTGAAAGTGCAGCGATAATAGTTCGAGAAAGAGCGTCAAGAGAGGGAAGTTGCAGGGGTAAAATTTAATGTCGCCAATGAAAATTATGTCCATTCAAAACACCCACAAATATGGTCGCATTCTATAGTATAAAATGTGGAAAAATATTTTTCGTTATTTTCTATGCGAATTTCTCCATATCGAGTGGATATTGGTACATTCTTGTAAAAATGAGAGATAAGAGCTCGAAAACGAATCGAGAGGATGGAATTGTACATGCTACATGCGACATACACACAAGGAAAGGCTCTTTGCAAGAGAAGGCGGAAGATCAAAAGGGGAATGGAAGTAGGGTAAACAACATGTTGGCACTGACTGTACTATCAATAGTGATCATTTCGTGATCACGAGTCGGACAACAACTTTGGAGAGAATGTATCATTTTTGGATGATGCAATGGAAAAGATTGGGGATAGCATTATGGAACGTTATTGACAACCGTTCATTTCTAACTTCATTCAAAGCGGTAAAAATGGACGGCTGCCAATAACGATCCATTAGGCGATACCTAGAAAAGAGGAAGCCTAGTTCGCTCCCTGGCGAAGGGAAACCCATTGGTTATTGATTGCATCGAATTTTTTGTAAAACCTTTTAATGGATAAACATATGAAATGGAAACAACGAGAAAATCATGCAATTTTACCTCCGGGTCGCAAAAAATCAAGGGGGAATTGGCGATGCAAACACAGATGCAATGGGCGTAATTTCATTCTATTAAATCCCACCAAAAGGGCGTTCCGATTGGGAGACAAAACCAGTTCCCTGGTTGGCTGAGTCACTCATACTATCAACCTATCCCTATCCCCCCGAAACCGTTCTCTCAGCTCCCCTCTCTCACTCTAACAGCTGTAGTCTAACAGAGATGGGGATTCATGGAAAATTATAACTACTGAAATTCAAGGATCTCGCTGTAATCTATTCTCACTTCGATGTGATATTTGGTCATTATTATTCCTGTAATCTGAACTGAGAGACAAGATTCATTTGACTACTTCAGTAAGACTCATTATCCTATGCAAAAGCACGAGTGGCGACTGTCTAACCGATGAAATAGCACGCAAATGAGAGAGTGCGTAGGAGGACGAAAAGTCGCCATGTGTACCAGCTAATTCAGTTCCGTTTACATGAATAATACAGATATTACAAATATGGCTTTCTAAAACGGAAATTTTATGCATTTCGCATTCGGCTATTTATGCTATACTCTGCTTTTTTCTGTTATGGACCTTTAATACCTAGATAGATATTATATATAAATACAATTGAAGGGTTATCGAAATAACTTAATCGTCCCACTGCCCATTAGTCTCTGCATACAACAACCTATTAATCTCTCTCCGCGCACGAATAAGAATCAACAACGAGAGTTGAACAGGTGGGACACACCCAAGGGAGGGAAGGGGGTAGTGGAAACAGTCAAGGAACAAGAGTGAAAAGGCAGCAATTCTTTTTCATGGATCATTGGAAGTAATTGCAATGGACGTTTGATTGAATATCATAACTGAAATGTTTTCGAAGACTATTTGTGGCAAGAGAGCACTCGAACTATGGTTGGCAGTTTGACTAGGTTTTCGGATATGTTTCACCGTGGCTACGTATATTGAATTTATAAGAGCTGTGAAACATATCCGAAAACCTAGTCAAACTGCCAACCTTAACTCGAACCATCAGAGAGCATGGTAATTGTAGCAAAGAAACCGTTCGGCAAGTTGAAAAAGGACAATTGAATGCATGAGATACAAACATACAGAGGAGCAAGCAAGAGTAGGTGGACTACCCATGTTAGAGTTGACAACGCTAACTCTAGGCATGTGTGCTCATATCGCGGCTCATCACTCTACCACGGGTCATGAGCCGAAATAGATGCACTTCGGAGTATGGTTTCTAAATAGGAAATGAAGTGCATTTCTCATTCATCTAATTCATGCGGAGCGGATATCTCTACGTCCCAAAGAAAATCGCTCCGACTATATTAGACGAATGAGAAATGCACCCTACTTCCTATTCAGAAACCATACCACGGAGCCCACTACCCAACTCTTACCCATATACGATATAATGATAGCTGTACGAAACATCGTTGATCCTCGCAGGGATTGTTGTTGCCTATGGCTAAAATGAATACATAAATACCCCCGACAACCTTGGTAAACATGTGTAGACAGTATGCATTTCATTCAGCTATTATTCGCATTCGCCCTGCTTTCAACCCTCGCAGATTCCGACACGATGAATCAGGTATTTTCAAGTACGGACTACTTTCTGGGCATCATAAAGGTTTCATCTTCCAATACATTGTAGCATTGAAACATAACCCACAAAGTAGTCAACCTGCCAACCAAAATTTCTACGGGTCTCTAAATAGGTATATTTCTCGTTCGTCTAATCCACTCCCAGCGGTTGTATATCGATCATAGAGACAATCGCTCCGAAGGAATCAGAGAATGATAAGTGCATTTTCTCTGCCGATTTAGAAACCCTGGAAAATTTCTGCTCATTACTTTCTTGAATCGAAAAAGCAACATCAGGAAATGAATGGAAAAGACCATATTCCGTGTCATGTATACGCATTTCATCGACATGGCACAAATGTCTACGTAATATTTGTCTTTATCCTTCTTCTGAGCCGCTGTCCCTTCTTTCAATCACAGACAAACGCTCAGGAGGGATGAATGACGACAGCTTCCCATATTCACAATGAAACATTTCGTTCAGACGATACCTGCGATTTCCTCAGCAATTCCTTCGCGTGATTCAGCAAACAACGAGGCGAGTTTTTGTGGCGAAAGATGCAATGTTTTTTTTTCATTTATTACAATCTGAGAGTCACCTAAAATATCTTACCGTTGAAACACATTGAAAACGCCATGGACATTGCGTCGTAATAGTGAAGATGGGCTTCGATGGCGCATCTCTTCATTTCACCGTTATGGCGCAAAAGTGGCGCTTTCATCTGAATAATAGAAACAGTCTTTCTCTCAATTAAATATGGTCTGACAATAAATCAGCTGAATTAGTTGTTCCCTTGAGTTGCAGATCAGTGCCCACAATAGAGTGAAGCGAAAGAGTATGTGGAACCGCATCAAGAAATGGTTGAAGAAACATCCAATCGAGGTCGATGGGATTCCTCTGGGGCCACTGATGGGCATCATTGGATGAAGATAGAACAGAAATGATCAAATGAGTCCCATACCAAACGAGTCCTCCTATCCTGGGCTTCTAAATCGGCAGTTAAGTGCATTTCTCATTCGACTGTGCAAACAACTCGTCGTTTTGTTCGATAGACAATCGCTTGACGGATGAAAAGTGCACTTTTTACCGATTTGGAAGCCATATCCCATGCTCGCTGAATTTCAATTCATTATGCAACATCAAGATTTTCATTGTGCTTCTTGGTGTGAGCAAGTAGCTTTGCTTCGAATGAGCCATCTTTGCACATTCATTCACTCTCAACTAGAGATCGCATTTCGGAAAATGATTTCATCATTTGTCGTCTCTATTCTCCGGGTACCAGTTGCCTTTCACTATCCGCTTGCCGAGGTGTAGAGACGACAAATGATGCACTTATTTTCCGAAATGCGACAACTACTCTCAACCCAGTAGTGCAATCGACAAATACTGCTTGACCACATCCTATCTTATGTTGTTCATTTGCTGCTTGCATATTGCATCCCCATTGTATCCATTGCAAATAAATGCCACAACAAGACTAATTTGAGGCCAATCTTTATCGACAGTGAATAGGCTAATCAGGAGCACAGTTATTCCGTCGTTGGCCCAGTGTAGTATGTCAGCCTTCAGTGCCTAAACGATAACTGTCTTTGTCCAGACTGCCAAATAGGTATAGGAGGACGACGAATTTATCGATTTAGCTACCGTAATCCTCACCAGAAAATGGCTCCTCCGAGAGAGAGGACGATCATGAAGAGACCGGCGCTGGAGCCTCCATTGCCATCGGAAGGAGTGATTTCGGTTGCACAGCGAAGGCTCGGCTGAGTGTCACCGACGACCGTGGCACCACTCTTCTGAACGGACGTGTATTTGTACCGTGTTGTTACAGTAATTCTACCGTGCTACCGTATGACTACAGTAATCACACAACTGAATGCCCTATCTACAGTATACTAACAGTGGCCTACCAAATTTTGTAGGCATTACAGTATTGGCTATCAGGCTACATTATGCCTACAGTAATCCATCTGTTCAAGTGGGGCAAAACACAAACAGTGGCGTTCCAAATGCCTCCGGGTGCACACTTGAAGGAGTCGAGCTGATTAAACGATCCCGCTGCGGACATAAACTTTAAAAATACTCGTTGGAATCTGTGTGTATGTGGTTATTTACCGTGCTGTATTTATTTCTTCGTCTGTCAATTTTTTCACAAGAAAGCGAATCCTCAATTGAGGTTGGAATATCAGAGACATTCAAGCTGGTTATCATATTCTGTCACTATGAATCATAAGTAGATGTTCTCTGCTTGTCTGATAAACAATCTCTTATAGTTAGAAGATCGTTGATCTTTTCCCATTTGATCCTCATTTCCTTCTCTTCCATTGCTTTTTTCGCTACAGCGGCATCCTCCACCTCTCTTTTTAAGTCAAAACTGTATGTAGGATGGCCTTAGGGAACGCTCGAGATATTCCCCCCTTGAAAAAATGATTTTACCCATTCACCTGAGCAAGGGTACAGCAGGCCGCGTCCAATAAACACCCGCCTTCTCATAACATGCTTCAACGCAAATTTAATTATTGTGATCAAGGCTCGAATCGAATATCCACCTATCCGGTTCGTGACAAGCATCTGATCCGTTCCATCTCACTGAAAACCATCAAGTTGAACTCAATTCTTAATATTTGATCTTCTAGATATCAGCATTCTTCATTCTTCGCTGTTCATGCATATGAGTAAGGCCTTTCACTACTTGATTAATTTATCGATTGATTGATTCGTTTCCTCCCAACTCCTCTTAGGCTTCTCGCGAGAGGCCATCGAACGGGAAGCACTGAAGAGGAGTCCTTCCACTGAGGGATGGCTCAATGTACACACGTTTCTTGCATGTGTTAGGCTCTCGGGTTCGGAGTCTGACGAGGATCGATCCCAGGTGAACTAGCAATGTGGGCTCACATGCAAGAGCGCAATGGTCATTTGTTAAGCTTCAAATGACGTTGTTGTCCTTCACCAAGCCTCTGCTTTTGCATTGTGCCTCTCGAAATGTGGAATATCGCTGCTTAATTAGAATGTCTCAAATTGATCTCTCAATCAATGATCAACATTTCCAATGCAGAACGACTCATCCTCTCTTCCTTCCCCTTCATCGTCTCGAAATACTCATTCCAGCCACACTTTCTATGAATCATCAGAACGAAAGGTACCAGACCATAAATACCTTAGATGATCATATTACAGACCATCAATGCAAACTCCGATTCCTCGTATTCGTTCAACTGCGACATTTCCACTCCTTCCTATTCATCCCAGTCATCTGGTCAAGACTCGATGAGCAGTTCATCGTCGTTCGAACAGTATTCATCCACTCCGCCACACTATCAAGTCAGTAAATAATTAGAACACTTTTGAAAAACATCGTCGATTATCGAGTGAAAGAAAATTGGCTTGAGTTATGGAAAATATTTTTGAAGATATAAAAAAGTTGAAGATGAAGTGAGGTGAGAACGACCAGTGGGTCACGGATATTTGGACCATACTGGTGAAATGGACATTCGCGCCATCATAATGATGCGAGTATGCCCACTTCATCATTACGTCGCAAAAGTCTTTTACCCGAAGTTAGTGATAAAGTGGAGGATTCCCTTTCAGGACTCGCCTCGCAGGACTCCCACTGCGTCTTCCTTCGAACAATTTACCACATGTGCCTGCCATCTCTATGTAAGAATGATTCACTTTATGTTCTACCAAAGTAGTGTTTGCAATCCCTAAAACTTGGGTTCATCTTAGAGTAACAGTTTATATGCAGTATATATTTTTGAAAACAACATTAAATTTCAAAAGCTTGCTTGAATTTAAGAATCAGTCGACGATCGCATCGCATCGCTGGACCATTGTCTACCCTGGATGCACTTCATGTGCATACGTGCACACGGGGATGTGCACCTGCTGCGATATGGTGATCACAAATAATATATTTTACAAACTCAAATTCGGCAGGGCACAAGTCAACTTAATTATTTATAAGCACCATTTTTCTACGATTCTTACTGTTACTGAGGCATTACAGATGTCCTCGACGAGCCCATTCGGACTCGGCTCTTCCACTTCGTCGTCGCTCTGTGCTCGGCAGGTTTCATCTTGATGACGTTGATGTTGAGCACTGAAGACGTTGCAGACCACTTCGGCCCTATCTCGGACCATTGCATTTTCTGCACGTTATCCAACTTCACACAATATGATTCAGGTGATGAAGGAAAGTGAAGAAGGTTGCCTCCTTTTAACTTCATGAAATGAATTATCAAATAACGCATATTGCGATCGCAATGGCGACGCTTTAGCAGTACCGACGTTTGTTAGATTCAACTAGCTAAATTTGTTTCGGTCTCGACTACGAGGTTCTTCTTTTTAGGCCGGCACTTTCTCTCATCAGGAACCGATAGTTGAGAAGTATGATAAGCACGTGAGGGTAAGGATATTTTCTCACGCATTCGATCACTTGCTTACTGCATGATTTATTACTGATTAATCACTAAATATTGCTGATTAATACCTTTACTGAATACATTAATAATATATTATTACTGATTGAACTGACTGAATGCTTGAATACTTGAAGCACACAGCTCACCAGTTCGGTTTTGACTCCAAACTATAACGTTTCGTTATTAGCTTTTCTATACAATTCGTTCCATTCAGCTACGAGGAAACGGCTACAGCTTCATCTTCACTCGCGTCGGAGCAGCCGTCCGTGCCGCAATTTACAGTATACACCTTACTAGGTTTTATTGCAAATGGATTAATCGATAAATTATAAATTAATCAGAAAACATCAGTTCAAGAATGATGAGAGATGAAGTGATGGCGAAGAAAAGATTAAAATAGATTCGTTTCTGAAAAAGACAAGCATTTCAGGGCACATGCGGGACCAAATGTACGATCTGGAGTTGATGTTCCACTCCGTGCTGTGGGAGGTTGTTGAGTTATCGATTGGGAATATGTGCTTTTGACAGATACAGTAATCCCCAGAGGATAAATGCTTATTGCAAGTTGGAATTTCCAACTGTTTTACCGCTTATAGAACTGACGTTAAAGGAGCCACAAATGGAGATTGTTTTGCATGCACTTTACGGGATCACTTCTCTCCATTCCCATACTTTCTCGTCGTCAGAGCGGTCTACTCTGACGACATCCATGGCTTTATTCTCTTTCAGGTGGACATTTTGTTTTGCTGATATCCCTGTATCCATTATATCCATGATATCAGAGGCCGGTGAATCGGAGTAAATCGACTTCACGCATAAATGGCATTAGAAAAACGAATGAATTTCTGGAATTGAATGAACGGTTATGGATAGAGACCGTGAATTGACTCACGAAGTGCATTCCTTTTCTCTAACTCATGGTCGAGCGGTTGTCTATCATCTGCGAGAGAGAACCGCTCGATCATGAACTATAGAACAGGAATGCACTTCGTGAGTCAATTCACGGTCTCTAGTTATGGATCAGATGAATCTGACAACGTTCTTTTCATTAAATTTTGATTGAAATTAAGATTCGCTTCCATAACCCAGGAGTCTCCGCTTTCTTCCTCGCCATGGGAGCGGTTCAGTCAACTGTAAGTCACACAAATGCGGGCGAAAGACAAGAACGAATGAAATATGTACGTCGTAAATAACGGTGACATAGAAAATTCGCCGTCGTTGTGGTCATTTTCGAGGCGCAAGTGTCCATTTCACCATAATGGCGCAAAGCTCATGGCGCACTTCTCTTTCATCCACAAATTCATCTTTTCTCCCTTTCTTGTCGTTGATTTCAAGAAAATGTTCCCCTTTCACTTAAAAAAGCTGTCGGCACTTTCCAGGAAGGCCCCTCCTACTCCACCGCTCCCGGAAGGAGGTACACGTGCAAAAAGTGCGCGGGCAACCACTGTGTGGAGGCCTGTCCGCGGGTATGTGACTGTTTCTTACAGTATGACTGTTGACAGGGTATTTTGACAAAAATTATAGGGTAACTTGATGTGACATACTTTTCAGAATTACGGTATCACTTCCATTGACATCTCTCTTGGCGCAGCCGAGTATGAATGCGTTGTGTGCTACAAGGTCTTCAGGACACTGTGAGTGCAACATCTCAAACCATTTCATAGGCATTTTGCCCATGAATTCGAAATCGACCGGTGAAATGAGAACCGGCGTGGACATTCAGCAATATCGCATTCGTTTAATGATGAGCATTCGAAATCTGAAAATGTTCTAATTGTGAGTGAAATTGTGGGAAAATCAGACAATATTCCTGGATTCTCAATGTTCTTGTCCTTCCAGGAGAGCCAACAAGCACGACATCCACCGTCGATGTCTCGAGTGCAGAATGATGACGGGCGTACAGAAGTGGCACTTCGAATACGCGACATCCATCACAACCCGACCTCCCTAATGACCCTCATTGCGAGTACATTTCCCAGTTGGATGTTCCTTCTGATCTAATATTTTTTCACCTGAAATAAACTCCACCTCAAAAGCTTTTACCACCTCCAATTTCATCATTGAGACTTGTTTCATTCCCAAATGCGGATTTCAGCCGTATGAACCGACAATCATCCTCACATCCCATATGTTTTGTTTCCATCCCTTACTCTTTCGATAAGCATTTGCTGTTCCCCTACCACGATGGATTCCCTTCTCTAATATTGTAACTGGATGACAAATATCTTCAATTCTAAAGAAATGTATAGCAAGATAGGATGTATTCGAACATATTGAGTGCGTGACATTTGGCAAATGACAGACCTTCTTTTTCATTGTGCGCTGGACGAATTACTCCCCTTCCGGATCCATAAAAGTTCAGATGCTTGCCACCGTTTCATATTTTTACATGACTTGTATTCCTATGCTTTCTATGACCTTTTATGCGTAATAATGTTTATTGCCTTATCATTGCAAGAAATGTATAGCGAGATAGGATGTCATTGCCCCTCTGGTTTCATTGTCAGACAACGCTTTTCTTGGCCTTCTACACGCGTTATTTCCACGATTTGAGAATATTAGCGGATAAATGTTCCAGACACAACTATTTTCCTTTGAATGAATGAAAAGACCAAAATTTAATTTCGTCTTTTCATGCTGTATATGACAGTTCAAAAACAAATCCGCTCAGGACGCGAAGGCCAGAAGATCACTTCGGTACAAGGAAGATCATTTTGCAATGTAGATCGAATCTCTGCACTCAGCACAGCATACGTGACTCCCCACTGTCAACGAGTCATCCCACTCCCTCCTTCCCTCTCATTCTACCCTTCGACCCTCATCGTGGGCAGCCTGGCCGCTCTTCCCTCTCCCTCGGACTGACCACTTCTCCTTCACTCGACTCGACTCGCCGTCCCTTCTGACTCTCCCCCTTCCGACCCCCACACTGGCCACGGTGAGCGGTTACTGTAGGAGTACTGTAGATATACTGTAGCGCGATGGGGTACCGTAACGTAGCGTTGTGAGTGTTGGGTATACAGTAGATGGTGAAAATGCAGCGTATGATTACTGTAGGTATTCGGTAGAATAAATGGATGACCGCAGATTACCGTAATCTATCGATCCCCTTGCAGACTAACAATGAACCGACTGACATCAAGACGGACGACCACGAAACGCCGCACTGCCGCCGCTCTCGTCCTCCTCTCCCTTCCACTCCGAGTGAACACAACTGAAGATCCTCACAAGTTCGACACCTGCGGCAAGACCAAGGTACGGTAGTCTGACCGCAAGGCGTGGTCAGAAGCGACGCGGTCAGCAACAAATGCCTGCCTTTCAATTGTGCTTCGTGCCGGGAAATTGTTACCTTCTCGACACAAAACCCGAAGTGCTAGAATTGGCCGATAGAAGTGCTATGATCAAGAACCAAAAATGTCCCCAAGGCATCATCATGAGGTTTAGAGGAAGATGGAAATTCTGAGACGAGTACATTCATTCAGGAAATTACGCGAGGGCGCAGTTCGTGTGGATGCATGGGCCGAGAGAGATGCAGGGGTGGAACTTCAAGTATCGATTGGAGACAAGAACATTACTTGCAATGGTTCATTTGATTCCCTTCTTTAGCTATCAGTACTCTTACAGCCTACAACGCGGACACCAAGCTGATCATGTGCTCTGACGAATTCGATGTCACGAATGAATTCGTGCACGTGAAACTCGTCTCCGGACAGCTGACTACTTCCGAAGACTTCAATATTGTCAATAAGATCGCCGATGCTCGTGAGGCTTAACAGAGCGAAGCTCAACTCAAGCGGCGTGTTTAGGAGACGCCTGCCTCTTGGATGTGTCCAAACTGCTGCCTCCGTGCACTGAGAATGGACTGACTTGCAAGAAACCGGTGCGTTGCGGTCGCGCTGCGGTTGGAATTATCAAACTTACAGAAACTGGACTTGGACGCACAGGAGATTTCGTGTGGAGGAGAGAAGGATTACAGACTGGAGTGAGCATAAGGGGACTTAAGCTGTTCACATTGAACCAATTGAAGGATGTCCAAGACGGGATCGTGGAATCAAGTCGACTCCTTCAAGTGCGCACCCGGAAGCACCTGGACTGCCACTGTAGGAGTTTAGACCCATTTGGACTACTGTAGACATACTGTAGCCTTATACTTCTGTACCGTAAGGATTCTGTAAGAATAAGTGTACTGAACTGTAAGGGTACTGTGGGTAGCTGTGTGATTACTGTAGGTATACGGTAACACAGGCTACTAGGATTACTGTAAGATTGCGGTATAAACCGTTCAGAACTCGAGTGGTGGCTCGGTCGACGGGGACAATCCGCCGACCCTTCGCTGTGCAACGGGAATCGCTTCTTCTGGAGGCAGTAGCAGTACCAGTGACAGTTCCAACGCCGGTCTCATCATTGCCGTGAGCTGCGGTGGATTCGTCGTATTGGTAAGCGCTGACGCACATCTGGATACCGCTTGCGCCGTTGTGGTATGGCCCTCAAACACGGTTCGCTTTCAGATCCTCATCATCGTTGGCGGCTACTTTATCCACAAGCACTTTATGAAGAAGGAGACGAGGGAAAAAATCAATGAGCAAAAGAAAAGAAAAATTGCTGAGGATAAACTGAAAAAGCTGAATCTAAAGGTTCGATCGAAGAGAAGCGCCGCTATATGACTCTTCCCCTTACACAGCTTGTGGAGTACCGCGCAAAGGAAAAGGAGGCACGCGGCACTGCTGAGATGAATATCCCGAAGACTCCCATTATTATGAAAGTTTGTGCGAAGCTGGGACTCGAGTGGGGAATAAAACTAAACAACTGATCTATGAGATATTAAACCAGGCGAGGCGTCCCACTCCACTGGGGAAGTTTCAGGGAAGAGTCTTTTCATTCAGCGCATCTCCGGGGCGACATGGAAGGGAGAGCGGTATATAAGAAACAACTCCCTCAAGACTTACAACCTCCAGGTGGGTTTTAGTGCTCCCCACTTCTCTGTCCGCATTTGCGGAGGATGACTAACAAGGGAAGGTCGCGGACCTAAGGTGAGGTTTCTGATCCTACTATGTATCGTTCGAGAGCCCTTGACGAGTGAACAATAAAACGAACTTTAGCTAATCCCCTCGAATTTTTTATAAGATGGGAAAAATGGTAAGTAAGTTTTTTTTGTACATGGGAAAATGACCCACTTTTTCTTGCTCCCCATCACCTGAGGAGTCAGAAAAAATATGCCTCAAAAAATTTTTTTGTGACCAAAAAATACTTAGTCGTTTTTTTCGATTTTTTTCGTGATGACATGCCATGTTTGGGATTTTCTTCAGTAGCAAGCAGGCTTCACGAAGGGTTGAGCATACCAGCAATGGAGAGCACTGACGTAGTACATTGCACAGGATTTTTTTCAGGTTTACCGGATTAGGCATAAAGAGACATTGAGTGCCGGAATATGCGAATTATTCCGATATTTTCGGTGAAACTATGCTAGGTTTGAGATTTTTTTAAACGGTAATCAGGCTTCCCTGACGCACGTGCATGCCAGCCGTGGAGAGTGCTGCCGTAGTATATTGCATAGTAATTATATCAGGTTCAGCGG
>JACMIF010001562.1:0-22872 GCA_014805445.1 Diplogasteroides magnus | reverse complement strand
AACAGAAAACCAGCTCATTTGGAATACTTAATATCTCTTACAGCCACGCTTGAGAATAGAAAATATTCTGTAATTTTTGAGATATTTCTTCATTTCTCTGACTTCCGCTCTTTAGTCCGGATGTGTGTCAACTGTGGGATATAGTGACAAGTGAATTACTTGAGTTGATATTCGCAACAAAACATTTCAAATGGGCATTCAACCTTTTCAGACTTTCACCGCGGCTACTTGCGAAAACATTCATAACAGCTTTGCATGTCTAAACGAGTTCAAGAACTTTCGTCGGTCGCACTTTTGCGTAAACACTCAAGTCGACCTGAAGGCATCTTTGAGGATATGACCCCTTGAAGGATGCAAAGTAGCATAGTGCGTGTGATTGCAATAAGATTTTGTGTATCCGTGCCCACTTCCCGGTCATCAATCTCACTCTGTCACAGGGGTTAGAGTGGACATGAGCAATTCTATCTTCCCTAGTCTTTTCCAATCGGTAGTCTATGAGGCTGAGAGACGACCGATCGCATGAGAACACAGACAAAAGTGACTCCAACAGTCGATTCCCACTCGGACCTTCATCCGTTTAGATTCGGATGAGGAAGTGCGAAGAAAAGGCGTGCCATCCGCGCTTTCCTTCCTTCGTTTATCTAATTATGATCAAAGATCAAAAGCTCAGGAAAAAAGTTTGCAGAATCTGTGCCCATTCCTCCCTTTTATCTAATTATTCTATGATCAAACTGCTAAAGCTCAGCAAGAAGCTTGTAGAACCGTTGGTACTGCTCTTCCCAAAAGCGTCCCATCCGCATTCTTTCCTTCTTTTATCTAATTATGATTAAAGAGCAAAAGCTCCACCGGCATATGCAACACCCAAGTGATATGGAGGTAAAATTATCAGAAAAACATTTGATGCAGAATTAGCTCTTTCCCAGCCCTCTACGATGACTTTGAAGCGAGTTATGATCGATTCATCAAACACCATATTCATGACGAAATTGCCTGTAAAACGATTGCGAAATTTTTCAGACCATACCGAAAAATGACGTTCATTGGGGTGATCATACCTACTTCCAGGAAAAAAATCAGAATTTAATTCGAAAGTTTGCCACCTGGTGCCGCCCACCTTGATTTTAGCTCGAGGTGAAAAAATAATGTCTCTTAAGGCGTTCAAATTGTTGAACACCATCAGTGGAGCTGCCTCTGACAGCTCTTCTATCCGTGTTAGTAATTGTTGCGCAGGTTCAGAATGCCTGAGAAATCGAAGAAAATTGTGTCCGGATGTCTTGATTGGCACAAAAACGTTACAATGGATAGATGGGGAACAGATTGTCTTTCCCTTCATAAAAGGATGCAAGAGGAAACAAAATACGGACACGCTTCATCCTGCGCCAATTGGTGAGTCAAGCCATCGTGTATAAAAGGGACCAAACGGAAAAATATCACATTGTTTTTCAACGTTTCGAACAATCTAAGCCTTCACTTTTGAAGGCTTTCAAAAATTTGTCTCTAAATCTTTCTTTTTCTCTCTTTTAACCTTAAAAGGTTAAAAGAGAAAAAAGAGAAAAAAGAAACATACAACCCGGTTTCCCTTAAAAGGGAAACCGGGTTGTATGTATCTTTGATTGGATGATGAAACACATCTGTATCTAATATGTATCTGATACAAAATAATAAAATACTTGCGCCAGAAAGGGAACGAATGAAATGCGACGAACCTGACCGTCTCAGGATGCATCAATTGCGTGAACCTCCTATTCAATGGGCATTTTCTCTTGTTTTATTGTTAATATTGGCAGTTTGAAACTAAATAATGGGGGAATTGGCAGTTTTTTTCTGTGTGAAATTGTCTGGGCAGGAACCGCGTGATGAAACATTGCGTGGATCAGATAACGACGCCGTCCACATGAAAAAAAAATCATAAATGATTATCAATTTCGCACAATATCTCCCACTACTCAATCCATGCGGCCTTTGTGGCGTCCAAAAATTTGAAACTACTGGTAGAAAAACAAAGCATGTCAGTACTTTTCTGTGGTAATTCATCAAACCGTTGAAAGATATCGACTATTTCCGATCGCGCGAAAATATTGCACTTGAAACATGACTAATAATATGAAAAAGTACCCAAGACAAAATAAATGCGTGTTCGAAGAGTGAATGTTCTGAACAGATAACGCCAAGTTGTTTGTGTGTGACCGCTGAGCCCTCGAACATACAATAACCTTTCTAATCGTGCACTCCCTACCCTTCTACCATCTCTGTTACCAATGCTATCTCACTAGTTTTTCCCGTCCTATAGGAGCCCAGGAGCTTTTTCTCCGCCTCTTATGTGCGTTCACGCGCGCGTGTCATTTCCGTACACGATCTCGATCTTTGAACACAAACAGAACCTAATCATTCGATAATCAGCTACCGTAATCACGAACCAACAAATAATCAATCGATAAAAAGAAGATTCATGAGTGAAATTCGCTCAGTAGTCAAGAGGAGGTCCCCGAGTGGTCTATGCCCGTCGATAAATCACATGCAAGGTCATCGCAAATGGGAAGATGGAGGCAATCAACGGTGAAAGAGATAATGCAAGTCAGGGTGAGCGACAAGTGTACCATGGACCTTTGCTCCACAATGGCGATATGGACAGATGCGCCATCGTTTTCGTCGGCAATATCACGGAGCAAGGTTAAATTTCACCATTCTGGCGAAACTGTCCACGGCGCGTTAATCATTCTTCTCCCTAAGCTCTACTTTGCGGCTCTATCTCTTTGGCAAGAAATGTCAGCTAAGAAGAAATTAGTCCAAGCAAGTGCCCTGATCACGGGGCAGGAACTTGGGGGATCAGTGCGAAATGTCTCCTGATAATCGGGTGACATAGACGATCGGAGTGGGCATTTGCGCCATGGTAGCGACGCAAGCGCTTGTGCACTTCCTTTTTTTAAACTCCCAATTGCCTCTCTGACCTGTCAGTCCTTCCAATTCATGCTAGGGAAATTCAAGA
The DNA here is from genome assembly GCA_014805445.1 of Diplogasteroides magnus. Lineage (NCBI taxonomy): Eukaryota > Metazoa > Nematoda > Chromadorea > Rhabditida > Diplogasteroididae > Diplogasteroides > Diplogasteroides magnus. Next base: position 19,886 of record JACMIF010001562.1, on the reverse strand, counting down.
TCAATTGCTAATGAAAATGACAAGTCGATCAACATATTTGAATTATGTTTCACGCAAAGCATAAATGTCTAGAGCATAACTTGTAGTAATAGTCTCTTTGTTGTTTGACTAATAATTTAGATAACTAGACGATGCTGCATACTAAAACACTCTCAAGAAACACTCTGCTGTTCTTCTGCCTATGGAATTTTGCCCTCTGGGCAAGTAAAGTAGGAGCGCAAGTAATATGCATTAGCAATATGCACTCTTGTGCACGTTCGCGTGGATTCAGCAATTATAAAACAGCACAAAGTATGGGAATGGGGAAAGATGGAACATCTATCATTTCCAGTGGAAGGAAGACAATTGTATGTATGCCAGGAATTTCCGTAATTTTCACAATTCATAGAAGAATAATTGAATCTGAGATTAGCTATTCTATGAAAAAGAGGAGGAAGAGGGGGCGATGTATCTACTATGAACCCGGAGTTTGCTCTCTGCGGAGTTTAAATATTTCATGCCATGGCTCGCAAATCGCGCGCCCTCATAATAACGATATCTGAATAATGTCAGGGTTCCAGTTGCGGAAAGAAGGTGGTGAAACATGAGATTTTTGTTTTGTTATATTTGTTGACATATTTCAGATGAATAGCTCCGACTGATCAAAAATAAGTAGTGCTCAATAACTAAGTAGTGCTTCTGAAACTTATTAGATAAAATACATAGCAAACAGTTCTCTGATAAGATGACAAATAGGGTTTCTCAAACTGATTTCGAGGGGAGAACTGCCCTGGCGAAGCTCAGCAATGATGTGAATATGATGAAACTTAGGAAACAGAGAATGAAAATTCGTTTTGAACCACAGCGGCTGGAACTTTTCCGCTTTTATGGTGAAATAACCGTTTTAGTCGCAAATCATCTGCGCAAGTAGCCGTAACATTACTATGGTACAAATTATGATTGGCAGTTTGAGTACGAAAGTGCATTCGTTATCTCTGCTTCTCCGCAGAGCGGCTGTCTCCCGAATACGAGGGACAACCGCTCTGGGGAGCAGTAGAAAGCGAATGCACTTACGTACTCAAACTGCCAACCATAGTACAAATGCACATGGCGCTGTTGTCTTGTGTTCGAGTGAAAACCTTCAACCAACCCTTCAGCCGTAGCAGCACATTGATGAGGATCGCAGTTTTCTTGATTTGCCGAAATCGGGTGATGTTCAGCTCCATGGCGCGCAGCGGGTGAGATGAGATGCCGCACTGGCACCTGAAACGAGTCATTTTAGGCTGCCGTGGATTTGGTGTGATGCACATGTATCTGGCGCCACGGCGAAGCATCTATCACGGATGGTATAAGAAACAAATTGCATACGTTGAAGCAGTCAGACTCGCGAAAAGGTAGGCAATGCAAGCAGAAGTGCATTTTAATGTCGTCTACTTCCCTCTGTGAGTTTGTCCTTCACATGAGAGAGACAACCGCTGCAAGGGAATTAAACGAAGAAAAAATGCACTTCTGCTTGCCTTCCTCGCCCTGCTTTTTAAGCAGTGTCCACTGAAAAAAACAATTATGTGAATAAGGTAATATTAGAAGACTGTGAACGTGTTTTCAGCGTAGTCAAAATAACATCCTTTGGACAGATCTATGGTATTTAGGTGAGGATTCAAAGAAAGTACGAATGCATTTCATTTCCCTGCATCGCATTGTCAACATGACCAAAAACAATGCAAAAAGACAATGAAGCATTTGAATGATTCAAACGATTGTATGCGTTTCTATTGTATACCGTGAACCGGGACATCGCGGCTTCGTTAGAAATTCTGACTTTGTAATCATTTTGGTGCGTAACCTTTTTAGCAAAGAAGAAAAATGTTTCCGTGTACGAACCGGTAAATACGTAAATTCGATTAAACGAAATGTTGAACATTTACTGCGTACAAGTCACGTGAGTTGGCTCGTGTTCACAAAACTTTTTCCTAACCACGTGAAAGAAAAAAACAACCATGATGAGCAACACCTACTCAGCATCTAATAGGTTGATGAGAAACTCCTTGGCGCATTGTATAGTGCCCGCTATAAAACTTATTGGGGAAGCTGTGTTGCGGGGTGAAAGATGGACACCGAATAGGAAATATCTATAATATATTTCTCTTTTCACTATCAAATCCTTGTTTAGAAGCGAATCAGATACCTATGGTCAACCTGGGCGAGAATCAGTGGAAACGAAATTGATAATAATTTTCCATCCTGCATTAGTTTTTGCGAAGATTTTCGCTCATGCATCCATTAGCTACCTTGCTAATTATGCATCCTGATCCAATTGTTACTCCAAACTAGGCATCGCATTTCGGTAAATAAGTGCATCACTTGCCTTATCTACTCTTCGGCCTGTAGTTATCTCTGATAGTGATAGACAACCGCTCGCCGAAGAGGAGAGACGATAAATGATGCACTTATTTTCCGAAATGCGATGCCTACTCCAAACTCATTATCCTTCATGTAGTCATCCCGAAACACACGCTGAATCACTCTTGATCATTAGAAACGTTACGAAATAGTGCGCAAAATGAGAGGTACACAGTCGGCCACAAAATGTAACGAGCGTACTGGTATAACAGTTCATTTAGGATGCAAAATGCCTTGATTAGTTGATTATCCGAGAAAAGCACGTGCCTTGCTTTCGAAAGCAGCAGCATCGCTTAGATAAATGAGAACGGTAATAGGTTCTGTTTAACATCAAGAGGTGGCTAAATCAAAGGGGTATTCAAAGGAGTAGAGCAAGACTGTAAATATTCAAGCACGCAAGAGTAGAGACCTCTAAATGGGGTATTTCTAACCGCCCTGTTCTAGTCCGAGCGGCCGTCTTTCAACCTCATGGACAACCACTCTGTCGAGAATAGGGAGGTTAGAGATACCCGTTTCGAGGTCTCTACGCAAGAGTTACATGCGTGTTGGTCTCGCTAATCAGTAACTCTCAGCCTCTAATGAGGATAGAAACGATTCACGGTTTTCTATTCGCGTGGAGTAATATCTAACAAATGGAAGATAAATGCTTTCTCAAGCAGCAGAAACTCGGAATGTACGCATTCAGAGTTTCTGCTGCTGACGACTGAGTAAACATCAGAGACTATGGATGACAGTATCACTATTCTTGAGGACATGCTTAATATCTCCAATAACATAACCGCGCCTTTATGAACGACATGTGAAACATAACCTAGAAAATAGTCATTCTGCCAACCAAAGCGTGGACTGTAACCGGATGAGGCCTCGCTTGATGCCTAATCCTCCTAAATGAGCGATAACGACCGGACGCCGTTATCAGAATGGGATTAAACAGTCGTAAATCAAGGGAAGAAGAAGGGACGGACCATGTAACGACTGAGTAAACATCAAGTACTACGTAGTGAAATCAGGGGATCAGCACTGGGATTTCTAAATCAATAGTATTATGCATCCTAACTGAACTGTTGCTCTGGTCTATATATCTCGCATTTGAAACATATACCGTGACGACGAAATAGCACGTAAAAGTGAGAGAACAGGGTGGCATCCAGGTGTGCGGCGCGTACAAGGAATAACAGTTCAGATAGGATGCATAAGAAAGTGCATTTTTCATTCATCTATTCTCCGCTGAGTGGTCTTCTGTACGAGCGAAAGAAAACCGCTTCGAGTGTATTAGATGAGTGAGGAATGCACTTTACTATTGATTTAGAAACCCTAAACAGCGCATTACTAACATATGACTCCTGATAAACTTGTATCTTGAAATCAGGGGTAAAAAATAAACAACTGCGGATATCAGTGCCATTATGCTGAAATAGTCACTTGAGATTATTTTGACGGCGCAAAGGTCCATATTCATGTAAAAATATTAGACAAAGCACATTAGGTAAAAACAAAAATGACGCAACGATTTGCATTCTAAAGGTCTTGGGCCAAGCACAGGATGGCCTTCCGTATTTGTTTACTGCGCAGTTGTGAAGATCTGAGACAACAACGCGCAACGTGAATTCGTCAACACCCTCATGAGTGTGAGAATGGGCGAAAGACAAATGAGCCATGCACACTTGCGCCATAATGGTGAAATTGACGCTTGCGCAGTTATGGTGCCGACAACAACGCAGCGTGAATACATCACGAGAATCCGAAACTATTCATTGATGACGGGTTAAAGACATGGATGTTTGCGCCACAATGGTGAACGGCCCATGGATGTCGTCACTCTAACGACGCAAGCATCCATTTCACCACTATGGCGCAAGTGTCCATGGCTCGTCCGTGGAGTATACGGAACTAACAATAAGCCTCAATGACACTCGCTTTGTTCTGATTGTGTTGAAAATTCAAAGGGTTCAAGATTCTCGAACGACGCCGTAGGTATCTCTCATGAGAAGCTTATTAATGATTCAGTACATATCACGAATTCACTAACTTCGGCAAGCATTTCGAAATAATAAAAATAAATTTCTACAGCATATTAAAAATTCATTAGGTGCATATTTATGATTCAACAATGCGCTCACTTTCTCAAGAGAACCAATAAAAATGAATTTTGATAACAAATGACACGCATTCAACAATGGGGAATGAATATTTTATTTATTATTCGGGGAGAATTTATCTTTAAAGGTGACGCAATTAGGGAAATTATTGACAGCCGATGAAAGAACACCATCGTCATAGCCACACTGGAAATTTGAAATCAAGAAGATACAGATAAATGTTTGCGCCATCATGCTCGTCATTATCACGGACCATTTCAGCACTATGGCGCAGTTTTCCATGGCATTCGTGTCTATCACACGAAGTCCTTTTTCACCGGCTGTCAATACTATCCCTACGAGAGAATAAATACCAGTGAATACTACTGGTATTTATTCTATCTATTTCATTTTCGAACGGTGGTCTCTCGCAGTTGATAGAAAACCACTCGAAGTGAATTAGAGAAAAAGTTATGCACTTTGTGAGTCAATTCGATCCTCTAGTCAATCCAAGAGTGAAGGATGAAAAAAGTAAAGGTTTTAGTCTTATCAAACGCTTGCGCTGAAGAGGGTAATCTGCTGTGTCAGTTCCTTGCAGGGGATTAGATAATATGGGGTTCAAAATCGGTAAATTGGTCGTCATTCTTCTCCGCTGCGCGGTTATCTATGATGGAATGAGACAACAGCGTGGCGGAGAAAAATGGCGACCAATTTGACAACCCCATGAAAATGAAATACCTATGAAATGAAAAATGGGAAAGACGAAAATGTCTACGGAACAGAAAGAAGCCCTAGAGGGGGCAAAATGGAGGAATGATTTGATATCTAAGTGCTTCTCTGTCTGGGGCCATGTTCCCACTGCGAAACATGAGCGGGCTGCAGATTAGTTTCCTTTTGGGGACAAGGAAAGGTTTGCAGTGGGGGGTTACTAAAACGGAAGCAGAGTGCATTTTTCATTCGTCTGATCCACTCCATGCGGTTGTCTATCAAGTATAGTGACTACAGCTCCGAGTGGACTAGACGAATGAGGTGCCTGTTTCGAAACCCCTAGCTTGCAGGCTAGATTACGGGAACGCGGTGCTCTCAGCTCGGGAACTAAATTTTGGACTGGCTTTTGTCTGTGCTCTCCTCTCCAGCGGTCGTCTACGATGAGCGCGAGAGAATGACTCACAGGTGCGCGCGTATGATCAAAAACGTTCCAAAAATCTGTCCTACTCTCAGTTTCAGCTTACCCAATGACTATCCCGGATCAAAGGAAAGTTCAAAGCTTAGAAAGTTAATTAAAGTGAAGAAAGTTCGTGTTCAGTTTTCAGTCGCTGCCATCAAAACCCCGCCTATTCTCTAAGATAGACTCGACTGAAACAAATTGACGAACAACTCGAATTCCATGGGGCGACCAAATGTCCAAACGGGTACAAATTCAGTGCTCAGATACTGCAGCACTGGAATTTGCGCTGCGAGTATAGATAGGGGGGGGCTCTAGATCGTCGATAATGCTTCATACAGAAAAAACAACTGTCGGATTGCCATCTCCCCCTTTGAATATTTCACTGAAGACAGTTTGAAACTTTCAGATGGCAATCGACAATATCGTTGCAGTGAATTTGAACCAGTGACAGACATTTTTCTCTGTGTTTGGGGGGAAAATATCTAATAGCAACTTTTCCCAAGCTCACACAGAAAAATACTGTCATTTCCCCCACAATTCATTTTCAATCTGCCCATAGTAGAACTAAAACTGTCAGTATTGGCTGTTTGAAACCAAATTATGGGAAATTGGAAGTATTTTTTCTCAAGCACGCGCAACAATCACGCGACACTTTCTAATGCAGGAAATGCGGTTCTGGTTCATAATTCTTGCGCCTCTCCATCTTCTTTTTAGTCTCTCTCTACATGGAAATGTGCAGAAGAGTAGGGATGGCAATTTTATGAAGGTTTCTTAATTGCTGGGTCTCTCATAATTTTAGAATCTCTCCATATGCACGCGGATATTAATCATGAGGAAGAAACATGTAAGTATGGTTGGAAGACCTGTGCGCCAGGGACATTCGCGCAATGATGGTGAAACAAACAAATGCGCCTTCGTCCTCTTAATTCTCACGTTCCAAGCGCCCATTGCACCATTACGGCGCAAACAATCATAGACAGATTTATACGCCAATTCAACAAATAAAATGGATCGAACTTTTCGTTAGTTAGAGTTATAATTATTGACAATAGTACAAGCGAAAAATGTTTATAAGGTGCATTAGTCTTTCAACTGTAATTATAGCGGCGTGGCAGAACTTTGTGAGAAGAAAGACTTTGAAGTGGGAGAAGGAAAGTGCTTTACGGTAATGCGAGTAGTCTAATGAAGGAGGTCTCTGTTGAAGTGGTCAACAAGTGAAAATGAGAAGACTGTTGGAAAGAAGAGTCGGTGCCGGAAATGTTCTACATACTAGAGACCTCGAAACGAGTATTTCTAACCTCCCTGTTGTAGTCCGAGCGGTCGTCTTTCAACCTCATAGACAACCGATCTGACGAGAATAGGGAGGTCAGAAGTACCCGTTTCGAGGTCTCTACTACATACTCGTAAGAGGACCAGAGGAAAACGCCAGAGGGCATTGGTAATTGAAAGATGTAAGCGCATTGCTGAGCGTTATATATATGCAAATGAGCGTCTGAAAGTGAGGCATATCTACTAATGTGGGAAAGCAAGCATGAGTGCATTTTTTTGCCGTCTAGTTTTCCCGGAGCGGTTGTCCATCACATTAGAGAGACAGCCGCTCCAAGGGAATTATACACAGAAAAGTGCACTTCTGCTTGCCTTCCCCCACCCTAATAGCTACACAAGAACTGATGCTAACGGTGAGGAAGATCAGATAAAAATAGTAGTTATTTTCAACAAGGGCAGCAGCGAAATGCCTGGAAAACTTCGCGTGAAAACTAAAACGAGGATAGTGGATACCACCACCTGTGCAGTGATGTTTGTGCATCTGTTCGTGTTAGCGTATCGACGGGCAAACGAACGGGAGGAAGCGTTGGCACTTTCACTACTTTATTGGTTATGTTTCACAGAGGGTATATATTTAAATATATAATATCATTGAAACATATCCCTTAAAGTGGTCAAACTGTCAATCATAGGGAGGGGCTATATTATTTTGGTGAAGGAGCTATTACCACTTGTGGACTCTCCATACCAACAAAGACTGTAAATCGGAGCAAAAGAAGGAAAGCCAATGACAAAGAACGGCTTTCCGTAACCATATCTAGGCCTTATTTTTACTGCTCGAGCAGTGCAGAATGTGTTGGATAATACTGGATAGATGAGATTGGACAACATCTTGAATATGGATTACTACATTATAGGTCATGTTTCAATTCTAATATGTATTACAAGATATACCCTCTGTGAAACATAACCCATAAAGTAGTACAATTGCCAACCATAAATAACATGGATAACATTCTATCTACAACTCTTGCCATTTGCACAGCAATGCCGTAATCCATCGCATTTCAGAATATGTAAATAGAACAGCATTCAAAATTATTATTGACCATCTTTTACGGAGAAAGTGTCATGTACCTGCGTGTATAAGACGGGTATAATCTATCCAATTCACGGAACCTGGGGTAAAACGAACACCTTTAGGGAGCAACGACCGTTCTAAGCTGTCTGAACGCGTGTGACGATTGCCACTCAATTATTTCACTTGTTATTTCCGTAAAGGTCTACTCCTATCAAGCGTATTCCCTGAGAAATGGAATCTGCTGAGACAGTTCCTTGCAGGGGTTCTATATCCGTGCACCCTAGCAGGGGTTTTAAAACGGTAAATATGTCGTCATTCTTCTCCGCCGCGCTGTCGTCCATCGTGGAGTGAGATAACCGCGCTCCGGAGAAAAATGACGACAAATTTACCGTTTTAGAACCCCTACTCCCCAGTCATGTTCTCCGGTTCTATCTATACCTTGCGGGACAAAGCCACCACAATTACCGACCCCGGGGGGATGTCACCTTGGTGGGGCAGACAACTATTTCCGCACAGAAAAGAATAACTGCGTGCAGGGGGAGATTGCTTTAGCCTTTGATTCCTATTCCCCACGCGATCTAGTGGTTCCGGTTCCGGTGTTGGAATGGGGGTGAGTGGCAAGTGGCAACACGGTAAGACCCGTCTAGTAGAGACCTCGAAACGGGTATTTCTGACCTCCTTGTTCTAGTCCGAGCGGTCGTCTTTCAACCTCGTAGACAACCGATCTGACGAGAATAGGGAGGTTAGAAACACCCGTTTCGAGGTCTCTACCGTCTAGCCGCCCAATCCAATTCAAGAAGACACTTCTTGAATTGGAACGTGGTCTGGGGTACACATAGGAAAAATACTGCCAACTCCCCTAATTCAGTTCGAAACTGGCAATATGGGCAGTTCTTTTTCTATGTTTAGATAGTTACAAGAATGAAAATATGGCTGTGCCGGTTACTTTTGCCTCAAAAGACGCAGTTTTGATCGCTGCCCTACTCTGATTTCTGTAGTCCGTTTCTGCCAAACGTCCGCTCGAATTTCGCCTCCGTAGTGTCACATGAGTGGGAAAGGGCAAGTGGAAGACATAACTACCCCTCTTTCCATCTCCTTTCTGTATGTTGTTGCCCCTTAGTCGTCTCTGCGTCGTTAGCTAATGAGAATGGTTGATGAGGAGAACGGTATGGTGGTTCTCCCTCCGTCTAGGGAGCGAGGCATGGGCCCTTTTTCGTCAGTGCGCGCCGACGAGTCGTTCTCCCTCGCATGTCATACACGATCGGTTGAATGAGAGTGAAGACAAAAGTAAGTCCAAATATCGTTCCCTACCTAGTCCTACTTCTACTGAGCCCTTCTCCCCCAATGTCTGATGTGCTAAATAATGGACAGTATTCATACGAACGGCACTGAATTGTACTATGGTTGACAGTTTGACTAATTGATGGTTTCTGTTTCAAAGCTATTATACATTTGACGATATGTGAAACAACTCATAAAGTAGTCAAACAGCCAATCATACTGCCCCAATTTCTTATAAGCATTTGCTTATCCGTCAATGTCTGATGTGCTAAATAATGGACAGTATTCGGACGAACGACACTGAATTGCACCCAGGAACAGCTGAACGTCTAGTGGTCCAATTCGCACAATTATTTTGCTCTAGGCAAATATCATAAAAACAATCGCAAAATATTCTCAGGGACTTTAGGGGTCAGATCCGTGGTAAAGTAGTGCATTTATCATTCTTCTATTTTCTGCTTATTAGTTCTCTCTGCGTTCGGTAAAGAACGGTTCCAAATTGAATAGGCGAGTGACAAATGCACTTTACAAACGATTTGGAAACCGTAATAATTGCAAAATATGTGTGTCTGAAGAAGATGCAGAAACGGGCAGAAAAAGACTTTGAACTGATAGTGAGCGATAATAGCATTTCTGAACAGTATCTATTTCAGTCCACTATTTATAATAGATGTTGGTTTGGCAAAATCGCGCGCGAACAGTATCAAATAAACACTTCACAACAACGACTCGGGAAAATGTCGTGCCGGGGCGTAGGAGGATAGTTTACAGAACGTCGAGAACTAGGGTTGGTATTATGGTTTGTATGCGCGATCAGTTATGTTTCACGAAGGCTATAACTTTTTTAAGAGATGTAGAATCTGTGAAACATACATAATCTCGCGTACTATCCGCCAACCCTGGTCGAGAATTACATCAAGACCGGGGATACGAAACCCGCGACTGGTGTGTTGTGCTGATTATCTCTCGCAGGTTTGCTGCGAGAGAGCGGATGGCTTTCTTTCTGGCGTCATGGCCCCCGATCGCTTTGTCTTCGGCCTCCTCTCCCTGGCGGTTATCCCTTGGATATAGGATACGGATACCGGGGCGAGGATATGATAGGGATAGGATGAAAGGCAAACAATGGTTTTGCCCCCCGTTCCGATCCGTCTAACGGAGTCAGTGGAGGAATGTGAGGATACTGATCATAAGTATCGTATCTCCCAGACAAGAAGAAATGATCTTTCATCATGTGATGACGGTACAGAAAACTGTTCGAGTGCCTTGCTCGCTCTATGACACTGAACGTCTTACGAAGATACAGTAAACATGGCAAAAAACAATATCAGCCATGGAAAATAAATTGAAGATTTTACGCCAGCGATTTGGAAGTCAATGAAATCATCGGAATTATAAAGTTTAAAGGTAACTGACGCATCGTCAGATGACTTTTCCGATCCGATTATCCGGAACGCCTCGAATCGGATAGGAAACCATTAGCTGGTCGTGAAAGGTTCTAGTAAGAAACCATCAACGGGGAGTCGGGTTATAATAAGCAGCATCAACAAGTGGTGTATATCAGAGGAGATGGAAATGATTCAGCAGAGAACGTCATCGTTAATTCTTCTTGGAGACAGATTCGGTTGGGGCGAAATGCAGCAGCGCCACGGATATTTGCGCCATAATTGTGAAACGGACACTTGCATTATGGCGCAAAGTCCACGGCGCACTTGTCTTTCTTCGTTTAAACGAAGTATCAATCCGATCTTCAAGAAGACTATGAAATTGTTATATGTGATGCAGGAGAGACTTGTTCGGAGGTAGAGGAAAAAGACAAGAGCTCACGAGATCTCGAAAAGACATTCACCAGAAGTTATTTTTCTTTAAACATATGTTGATATATGTTTCAACCACAGTAGATATTGATCAGGCAACTGTATAGCTAATGGTACAGTGGCCGGAACTTGGTATTCACATAATAAATGATCGGAGATGTTCCCTCTTTGCCGGGATGAAAGATGAAGTGTATAACGCATTAGCGCAAAAATGGTGAAATGGAAACTTAGGTCAGGGAAAGACGACGCAAATGTACACGGTGCTCTTTTCTTTCACTTTTTTACCGAGACTGTCTGTATCAGCCATGCTATTCCGCAGGAATGGAAATTCGAAAAGGCATCAGGCACAGGCTTTGGGAGAGGATTTACCGTGCCAAATTGAATGCAAGACACGTTTTTTGTCTCGTTGCCTGGAACAGAATGAGATGCAAAAAAGGCCGAATATAATATTCATGTAATCAGAAGTGAATGCGTTCAATATGTAGTTCTGCTGAAACATAGGACGAATTACGTCTAGAGACGATTAAGGTCACGAAATAGCATGTAAATATGAGCGAGTAACCGTCTTACAGTCACGAAATCAGAGGAAGCGTTCGTGCTCGGAATATCAGTCTAATTTCCATGAATAGTAACTATATTGACTACTTTATCGGTTAAGCCTCATAGAAGGTATATCTTCAAATATATAGTACCACTGGCATGCCTAACTGACTGCCCTACAGGAACAGGATTTGCGATGAGAGAGAGGAGAGCTTCCCGTTCGTCATACGACATAGTCGACCCTTCAGCCGCAGACGACAAATAATCACAAGTCCAACCATGCGGCTCCAAGCCGCACTTTAAGTTCATTGTAGAGTTTCTGAAACGGTAAATTCAGTCGGGAAAGTGCATTTCTCATTCGTCCAATTCCCTGTGAGCGGTTGTCTATTCAAATGATAGACGACCGCTCCGATGAGATTGGGGAGGTTGGATATTCCATAATGGGTTCCCTAAGTGCAAGCGACTGCTCAGTGAACTGCCGAAGACACAAACGCTGCTTAATATTCTGAACGCTCTCCCGGGAATCCCCGCTTATTCAATTGCGTTAGATGACCCCTCAGAGATGAAAAGTGGACATTCCTTGTAAGGGACTCATCTCCTTAGGAGTCAAGTAAAAATGACCTGTGCTTGCACTATCAAAAACCTATGGAGTAGGGTACGACATTTGGACTGACTTTTGTCTGTGCTCTCGTTCGACCGGTCATCTATGATGAGCTTGAGAGAGTGACTGACCGGTGCGCACGGACGAAAAACGTTCCATAAGTCGTTACTAGGGTAGGAGATCGAAGCAGAAGTACATTCGTCTAATTCCCTCGGACCGGTTGTCCATCATATGCGAGAGACAACCGCTTCGAGGGAATTGGATGACAGAAAAATGTACTTTTCCTTGGATTTCCTACCCTAGCCCTATTAGAGAGGCCAATTTTGATCCAGGAAGTTGCTGTTCAGAGACAACGTGAGAGAGGAGGATTGCACAGCGCGTGGACAAGCAAACCGCTTCAAAGGTCGCTGTTGTATAGCCGACTCGTGCTATAAAGCAGCTTAGCCTCGTAATAGATCCTCGCAGTTTGTGTGCGAAATCAGTTATGTTTCACTGCTCGGTATATCTGACTGTTATACCAACCATAATGCTCACAGAGAATTGAAGATGTATTTCAGTAAACATTATCATGCATCCCAACTCAGGCGTCGTTCAGGGATAATTTAAAATAGAAAAAAATTAAAATAGATCAACAATCAAGAGCGTCAGAGCAATTTGGGTATGTAATTCCGGAGCAGAGTGCATTCGTCTGTTGTCTGACTCAAGAGGAGCGGTTGTCTGTTGCATGAATGAGACTACCGCTCCTCGGGAAACAGACCGGAGACGAATGCACTCTACTCCCGAATTAGAAACCCTAAGCGCAATGACGAAATAACATTCACAAAGAGAAGGACAGCCGGTCAAAACCGTAACAAGCCTATTTACTAGGTAAAACATTTCCGTTAGGATGCATAGCAACCACGATAAATTGCTATTCCAGAACTTGTAGAAAGAAAACAACAAGCACTCGGAACGAAGTTATCGCAGGAGCATAGAAATAGGAAGAATTTTGGAGTGGTCAAAATTAGGGGTGTCGCTATCGGAACCAAAGTACACCATTGTTGTCTGTTCACTCATTCGGACCGCTTGCCTATGAAGAACGCGAGAGAATGAGTCACCAATGCGAACAGAGGGAAAAGTTGCAGTTTGGTTCCGATAGCGACACCCCAGTCAAAATGTGCTGCGCAGTAGAGAATTTCCAGGAGAAAGTGTGAAACCAATTTATGTTCGTCCTGTGAAGCCGATGTTAATTAATCAGGCAACGGCCAAATATGAGTGCATTTCTCAGAATGATAGCCCATTCTGGAGCAGTGATTTGGGTAGAAAATCATTTCGCATTCGTCCAATGTCAGCGGCGCTGTTGACTATCGTAGATAGAGGCAACCACTCCTCGAAGATTAGCAGAACGAGTGCATCTTATTCGAATTATTATAGAAACCTCCACTTATTACTCCAACTAGACTGTGGCGACAATCAGGATAATCCCTGGATTTCCTGGAAGAAGAAAATCGGTTTGTTTGGACCACGTTGCCTTTGCAGCCGTTGCATCTCTCGTGAGTATGTGGCCTGGGAATGCGTGAAAAGCGGCGCACGCACCCAAGAAGCCTCCTTATGAAAAAGCGTCGGTGGAAAGCACAGAAAAGTAAATAGGTACGTTGCCTTCCAAAACCGAAATACTCAAAAGCCAACCTCCGAGTGGATTAGGCGAATGAGAAATGCGAGTTAATACCGAGATAGAAACTCTAACCAAAATGGAAATACTCACATCGTTTCATGTACATACAGTTAGCGAGAAGCAGCAACGAGGCATTCCATACAACAAGAGACAGGAGACCGGGTCTTATATCGCATTACTAATCGGGCATTCGTGCAAAAACAAGACATAACTCGATCTCGTTGTCCCTCTGGAAGTTGTTTGGCCGCCAATCAGATTTCTCACGTGTGCAAGTGCAATTTAATCTTACCTTATTGAGCAGCGGCTTGGGTCCAGGGCAGTCGCACTAGCAATACGAGTCGGTAATATTTATATATCCCAAGATTCGCTGAAGCTTATTACTCTTATTACTGCATTTTTTCTTTAAGATGTCTGGGTGAAACATAAAAAAATCACGTCTGACGACCAGACAATCAACTAAATAGCACGCAAACGGCGAAATAGCTCGCAATAGTGAGAGAAACTGTCGACTAAAAAAACTAAGAAGCGTACTTGGTATAACAGCAGTTCATTTGGGATGCATGATACCCCAGAGGTAACTCTAATTGTAAGTTAGGATGGATAGGTCACGGGTAACGTCACCAGAGGGCGCCTTCCCCCGCGCCGATAAGTACAGTCATTGGGCCGGTCTTTACACGGTCCTTTCATTCATTCCATTTCCGACTATCCATCATATCTCGTCACCGGTGACAAGCAGACAGTAATTGCTCAAAATAAGCCGGAGCCGAAAGTCAGAGAACGAAGGATGGACAGTTTTCCAAAGAATGTACTTCGAAAACGGGGGGAAAACAGACGACTTGCGACATCGAGCGGAATATTTACTGCAAGCGTGATGTCTGACATATCTATTACAGTCGATCGCAATACTTACAGGCCACAGTGCTTATAGGCACAGCCCTCGAGGCATCTATCACAGATGAATGGGAAATGATGTGAAGAGTATGGTTGCAGGTTATGTTTCAATTTTTCTACACATTTGAGGATATACTCTCGGTGAAACATAACGCATAAAGAAGTCAAACCACGGAGAGTCACATTGTTCGTGATCGTCATTGCCGGAAGGCGACCATATGTAACTCTGTTCTCCCAAAGAGTCACTATTGACGTGTCTCATGACATCTGCAGATAGATTTATAGCTGCTACATGGAGAAAGTCAAATTGGAACGGCAGCTGTTTATGGATCTTTGCCAGTGACCAAACATCAGGTAAATAAATAATGATCATATTGGAACAGTCATCAGAAGGAAATTTCGGGTGAAAGACAATGTGACGACGAGGAATTTGGTCATCTTGCAGGCAATAAGCCTCAAAATCTTGGGAAGTCAACTGCGCCATAATCGTGAAATGGAAAATTGCGCCATGATATTGATGAAAACGTCCATGGTTCAGTTGTTTTTGACACCAAATTTCATCAACCGCCAAGAAATGGGAATGTGCAAATTCGAAATTGCATTGAAGGGCAAAAGAAGGCATTATTTAGCCGCAGAAACTTTGACCCTAGGACAGGGCGGCGTCAAAACAAAGAAGAGAGAGGAAATGGCATTTCGTCGCTGTTTCAGACCTCTCTGCGTAGTAAATAGAACGACAAAACAACAACCAATTTCAGCATTGGGGTTTGTAAATCGGTATAAAAGTGCATTTCTCATTCGTCTAATCTCAGAGGAGCTATTATCTCTACGCTCGGTAGAAAACATCTGCAAGCGAATAATACAAATGAGAAATACACTTTACTGCCGATCTAGAGACCCTTTTCAGCATGCTGTCCTGATGGGCTTCAAAACAAATGGCAAAGTGCATTTGTCATTCTTCCAACACGGCGATTCAGCCAATTGCATAAGCAAGGTACACAAAAAATCTCCACCATGCACTCGCCACACCACAACTGCTGTAATGCGACTCGGCATTTGAGCAGAGCTTTCGCTCTTGCAATGTTAAACTTTCCAAAGAGTTTATCGAGACATAACTCCGCACACGAGCCGGGGTCTGACAAAATGGATTGAGGACGGAACATGTAAGGAAGAGTGCAATGGGGAAGAGCGCATCTGTGCAATTTCAAGGTCAAAATGTATGTTTCACTACTTGCTAATAAGCGCTCATTAATTTCGTCCGGTGAATTCCGCTGACGATCAGCTGGTGTATTCGCCGGACGACTTTTGGTATTTGTCGCTTCACGGCAAGGCTGAATTGCCGTGCCAATCTGTATCGAGCAGTCGACAGTTCGATATGAAACATCAGCATATGTGAAACGAGATTCGACAAATACCAAATGCACTTTAACGTTGATTTTGAAACCCCGTTAATATGAAAAATATCCGAACTGTGATTCCTAGTACGCGTCTCATACCTGGATGACACCCTGGTTTTTACATGGTATTTCGTCGTCACGGAATATGTTTCAGCTGTGCAATAAATAGACTAGAGAAACAGTTCACTTAGGATGCGTTATAGCCGGTGCTAGAAATATGGAGTTTTGGGAACTTAAAGTGAGCAGAGAACCAGGAATAACGCCTACATCAAAGGTTAATCATAGATAAGGGCGAAAAACAAGGGCGCAGCTTGGACAAGAAAAACAGCCGACATTCAGGCTTGTCATTGTTATTGTTTTTGTGTTATTCGGTCCGGGAATGGAGAACGAGCGAAAGGAACACCTCGAATAGGCTAATGGCCTACGGTATAGCACCTGAGGTGGTGTTTTTAAACAAGACAAGATAATGGAATGGGTGCGGCACGGGCATAAATAGTAGGGGTCTAAAACGGTAAATTTGTCGTCATTCTTCTTCGGAGCGCGCTTGTCTCACTCCATGATAGACGACCGCGCGGCGGAAAAGAATGCCGACAAATTTACCGTTTTTGAACCCCTGATAAATAGCACTGAAGTGGTCAGAGATCTTGAGACTTTCTTGTTGAGTGAAATCGTCGAAACAGGGGTTTTAGGTGTTCTACATCGGTAAATTTGGCGACATTTTTCTCCATGGCGCAGTTGTCTATCAACAAGAGAGAATATAACCGTTCTCCGAGAAGAAAGACGACAAATCTACTGATTTAGGACCCTTGCAAAGGAGACGATGCGAGTCTGGAATTCTGCATGTTAAGCGAACGGACAGATGTTTCTGTCACATTGGAACGAGTCGTTTTGTGATGGAACGCGGGCGACGGAGACAATTTGCCGACAGGGAAAACAAAGGTTCAAGACTCAAGAATAGGCTAAAACGATCAGGATATTATGCATGTAAACTGAACGGATAACTTTGAGGAACTCCTAATCGTCTGGCCTAGCAGCCCAACGGCAAGAACACATCCCCTTATGGATTATCCCCCTGGCCCCGGAATAAAAACTTTAAAAATACTTTAAAAATGGAACCGATGTACTGACTACGAACCGCTCTCTCTCTCTCTCATTTACGTGTCATTTCGTTGTATTTTTGACCATTAGCCATGATTTTGAATAAGTTTCATGCTCAATATATAGGAACTGACTACCAACCTCGTTAGTTATAAGTACAGAATCTAGAAGAAAATAAAATGACTCGGATATGAAACTCGTCTTGTACGAAATGCTCCTAAAGGATAATATACCAGACGCTGATGTACTAGATACGTGTTATGCATAGAGTAAACCGCCATCTATGCGAAAACAAGGTCTCGCTGGATGATTTCGGTGCAGTGGCGCGAAGAATGAGAAATGCGCATTCTGCTTATGCGATGACGTGCAAAGTGCTTGCAAACGAGTCCTTCTCAGAGCAAACGAAATATTATGTATCGCAACTGTTGCTGTCGCCATTACATCTCACATTTGAAACATATTACAAAAGAACGAAATGGCACGTGAAAGTGAGAGACCAGCGTGGCATCCAGGTGTGAGACGCGTACAAGGAATAACAGTTGGGATAGGATGCATAATAACAAATGAACACAGGATCCAATCGGCGACCAGCACTACTTTCCTGCCACTGTACCGAACATTCGACAACAAGTTTCTAATATGAATACGTCTTGCGCAAAAAGTTGAAACACCTCGAGGGTTGGCAATTAGTGTGCGAGATTGGTTATGTTTCACGAAATGCATAAATTTTGAGATATGATAAATGAAATCGATTACACTCCCATTTTCCGTGTACGAACTACGAACGTAGCTAATTGATTACTTCAGCCTCCTACCTAATGGTAAATTTGCAATATTTCAATCACGCGACCTATCGATTTCGGAATGTTATGACTCACCAGTGGAAAGGAACAGGTTGAACACGTGTCGGCACTAGGGTTTGCAGTTTGACTAGTTTATGAGTTATGTTTCATAGAGAGTATATCTTCAAATATACTGGCCTTGAAACATAACCCAAAAAGTAGTCAAACGTTCAGCCATAGTCTGCACTGAAATCAGGTATGTTTCACTCCTCCGACATGAAACAGTGCCCACGCGCCATCTAATCAGGTGATTTGGGGCAGGAACGCGAGTATAATTAAATAATCTAAATCAACTTGATATACTGAGTGCGAACCTTGTCCCATTTTCGTCCCACGCTCTCTCTCTCTCACTCATTTGCGTGCTATTTCGTCGTTTTTCTGATCGTTAGCCATGATTTTGAATAGTTAGCCATGATTTTGAATAGGTTTCACGCTCAACATATAAAATTCAACTATGTTTGCACGAACAATGAAAGGGCAATTTGTTCGGATCGGACGCAAAACAATCAGTGAGCAACCCATGGGAACACGCAACCCATATCGAGAAAAAGGGGATTCCTCTAAGCGTACGCATCCCATGGTTATAGACCTCGAAACGATTCCTCAAACGAGTATTGCGCGGCGTCAAATGATTATCCAATCGAGTATCGCGTATAATCGTTAGAATTTGCAAGTCATTCCATGGAATCGATTCCCCTGCACAGTCATTCCTCCATGGGACATGATCATTACATTAATGGGTCTATCGAGCCGCAACTCCTTGAGCTATCTGCCTGTCTTATGACTGCTGGAAAAAAACGACGTTGTAGCAAAATATCGATGGCATTTAGGAGTTATAGCCCTCGGTATGTATCGATCAAACTGTGAAGGAGGCGCGATATAATATCACCAAACCAAAGTGATGAGATAAGAAAGAAGAATGTGAGGTCGCAGGGCGTTGCCCGGGCAGAAACGCTTCTACTTTCCCTTTGAGTTATCTGGCACTGCTGCTGTAGAACGGCGCAAGCGGGTAATAATGAAGCTTGTTGATATTTAGGACTTTAGCCCCTGGCACCAATAGTTATCAGCACGGGCGCTATCATAATATGACAGAAACAGCGGGAATGTGCGAGCACAGGGCGTCGCCCGGGCGGAATTCTAATCAGAAAGAAGGTCATGAATCGATGAGCGAGCGGGAACAGGAAGAACATGGGGGAATGCGTGGGAAGCGTGGTTTGTTCATCTTCAAGCCATATTTCTAACCTCCCTCTTCTCCTCCGAGAGGTTGTCTATGAGGTTGAGAGACGACCGCTCTGAGGAGACTAGGGAGGGTAGAATGACGCGCGCTCCCATAGAGACAGTAGTCATGTGAGAGGAACGGGGGAGGGGGCAGAGGTTGTGAACGCATTATGCAATTTACAACCTCCACAATCTCATCGGAGCGGTCGTCTCTCACTTCTATCAGAAGGAATGGGGAGGTTAGAAATTCCATAGTGCGTTCCCTAGTGGTTCTTCTTCAAGTCAAAGAGACTGTAGTCATGTGAGAGGAACGGGGAGCAGAGGTGAGCTCCGACAGTGGTAATCACGATCGTGAGCCGCTGAGACAACACAAACGAAAGGCGGAAACCACGGGGCGCGGTGTGATCAGAAGCTACGAAGCGCGGATGGAGAGTGGGGGGTATGGTTGGCAGTTTGACTAAATTTTCGGGTATGTTTCAGCGTGGCTATATATATTATATTTATATGAGCTGTGAAACATATCCGAAAATTTAGTCATACTGCCAACCCTAGTCCATATATCGTTCTCTAGTCCTTGATCG
>JACMIF010001561.1:0-22875 GCA_014805445.1 Diplogasteroides magnus | reverse complement strand
AGTCCATGAAGGCATCGGTGACCATACCTAAAACGAGTTCCTCGCTAGCGAACACCACCTAATGAACCAATGTGACAAGACTTATGCAACAACCTAATACCTTATGATCCCCTTGATAAGACTGCCATTGAGATAGACTGCATATGAGGGAACACGAGACACAATGACATCCATCTTCTCTTATTGGAGACTGCGGGAATTTGAATGATTGGATGGACGATGAGATGAGTCGACTCTTCATTGTACACAATCGTCATGAGTGATTGCAAGGACCTGTAAGTATGCAATTATGAGAGAGGGAGTGGGGATTTGGTTTGGGTACCAATGATAAGTGAGACAGATGAGAGTCTCATTCTTCTTAGATATAATGGTGGATAGAGCGGGGAAAGATGGATGTCCAAGAATGGGAAGACAATTGGGAACGACTCGCACAAAGATTGAGTGTGAAGAGACAAAGGAGACCTGTGAGTTTTGTATTATATGGAAGGAGAGAGGGACTCATACCAATGATATGAGTCAAACAGTTTCTTCGTGAGAATAGCATCGACATTGAGGAGATGGACAAAGAA
The DNA here is from genome assembly GCA_014805445.1 of Diplogasteroides magnus. Taxonomy (NCBI): domain Eukaryota; kingdom Metazoa; phylum Nematoda; class Chromadorea; order Rhabditida; family Diplogasteroididae; genus Diplogasteroides; species Diplogasteroides magnus. The sequence goes on along the minus strand of JACMIF010001561.1, from coordinate 22,306 downwards.
GGAAACTGAAGAGGAGGGAATGAGTGAAATGGAGGGATATTCTACCTGGAATGTCAATGAAGACTGAATGGACTCGAGAAGAAGATGATGAGACATGTGAATGACAGAGAGTGGAAGATGGGCATTGAGTGAATGGGGAGGAGACATTCACTGGATGGAAGCCATGGGTGGTCACAACGAACATCTTCTGAATGGATAATGCAATCAGTGGCTGTCATTTGTCATTCATACCTTTAGAGAGGGAATGGGAACGATTGTCAACGATGGAGCTGACAAAGACTGAGAAGGACTGTCAATGGAATGATTCACTGAGTGGATGACAGTGGAAGGAGATACTGTAGTCGAGGGATGAGGTCATTGGCGAAGGGAGAAGAGCACCGAGATGGGACCACTTGGGTGAAGGATACAATGGAGGAGAGCAGAGGATACTGTATGAAGATTGGACAAATAAGAAAGCGCCCCCCAGAATCGGCTACTCTTCCATCTCATTCTCGCCTATCACGGCAGGAGTGGACAGGGAGAGGTACATAAGGAAGGAATTAGAGTGGAGGAATGGAGGGAAGGGAAAAGAGATGGAATGGCTGAAGATGAAGTATTCTTATAGAGTGACATGTCGAATGGGTACCTCATTGAGTGATCATGGCCAGATGACTCTTTGCACACTTGATGCATTGACTCATGGCATCTCGCAGCCTCTTGTCCTTCGCTGACTCGGCATATCTCAGCCCTCCCCTTCTCACACGATCGTCCGCTGTCCACAAAACATTTCATTTTCAAGGCCTTTCACTCTTCTCTCGTGTTCCATCATCGATATCGACAAGTAAACATGAGAAAGGACAGAAGACTAACCTCAATCAGTTCGTTTCCGTTCTCTTGAGCTTTCTCCATGCTCTTGTATGCCTTCAGGAAGTGGAAGGTGGTCTGTAATTTGTAAGTATCTCACTTGAAACATTCACTTCATTCACCTCTTCTGCTCTCTCGAACGTGTTCAACGATCGGAATACAAGAGCCTCGTGAATGTGGAGCTTGAGCACCTTCTCTTTGACCTTCTGAAGGTGGATTATTGATTTGTGCGTCAATGTGAGCCATTCAACTTACCATGTATGACACTCCTTGTCCGAAAGATACGCGCGCTCCTTTCTGCGCCTGAGTGTAGTGAACGTATTCATCATCTTCATCTCCATCTCCTTCCGTGTACTGGTCGAGCTTTCCGAGGTCCGGATAGTGCAAGACTTTGGATAGCTGGATGACCTTGCTCTCGACAGTTGTGCCGTCCGGGAGAACCTAAATGGGGGGGGGTATATTTGACAGACTGTAAATGCGATGTTACATAATGAGGCTCCAGATGTTCATCACGATCAGGTGGAGAAGAATGGAAGGAGGAGTGGGAGGAAGACGAGAGAATGGATACAGATGAGGAATGGATGGAAGATTGCTCCGATTGAGAAGAGGAGCTTCTGTTGTCACTAAAGAGAAGGGTGAGTATATTGGATTGTGCGGATGTCTCACTCTGATGGTGACGAGTCCACTCGTAATCTCTTGGATGAAGAGGAGTCCATTCCCTCATATGATACTGATCTTCTCTTCACTCTGCAATGAAATGTCTTGAGTGGAGGAGTACGGTAAGTGTTGTGTTTATAAAGAAGGACAGTTAAGAATGATTCTAATGTCTTTTATAGTCAAGTCTATGCTAAAGAAGCCATTGTCTTCATTCTTCGCTACATTATGACTTCTCTCTCTCTCTTTAAGAATGAGTGAAGACAAATGACTATCTATGGAATGGAGAGACATGTTACCCACCCTTGTCTCTGAGCAGTCACTGGAGGAAGAGCGAAGTCATCGAGATCATTCCAATCATCTCCATACACGGTATTGTCCACCAATGGATAGATGTCCAGTGGTCTCTCATTGAGAATCTCCGCCGTGGCAGTCGAAGGCTCTACTGAGATGGACATGCAACTGCAAAGGGGTAAACCATTCAACATGTCGTTCTGCTTGTTGTATTCACTTGGAGAGCGAGAGGACGATTGGAGATGTGGTGACTTGTTGAGGATGATGAATGGACTGCTCACTCTCTTCTTCATCACTCACTTCACTCTCTTCCTCACTCAAATTGTCCATTCTCTTTCTCTTTCACCCCTTCCACTTACCTATCTTCTTCGAATCTCAACTTCACGTACGATGTATCGGTGACAGGGTTGACACGATGGCGAATGGAAAGATGAGAGAATGCTTTGAATGGAGTCATCTCGGTGGCCATTTCCATTGTTCGAGGAGGAGTCATTGGATCACTTCCACTGTAATCAATACAATCATTCAGTCATTTCGTGCTCCTCTTCCATACCTGTTGACCATTTCGGGACCAGGAGAGGAGAATGCGAATGGAGGACGAGTACAGGAAGGAGACAAGAATTATTCACCCTCGCTCAAATGGTCAATTCTCATTGACTCCTTCCCTCCCACTCTCACCTCTCAAAGGTGTGCACGCCTTTCCATGACTGTATGAATCATTCAACGAGACGGGAGGTTTCCTTTAACCACATGGTCGGTCAATTACTCTTTGCAGTCGTTACAGTTGATTCTATATCGGTAGTAAAGTTCATAACTCATTCATCTAACTTAGGCGGAACTTTTATCTCTACATTCGATAGCTCAGAGGGGATTAAACGAATGAGAAATGCATTATGCTATTGAGATAGAAATGGCATTGTTTACCACGTCATCTGCATCTGATCGTCTGTTGCCTTCCCTTCCTTTACTGCGGGAGGCATATCAGACGATGAGGATGGAGAGACGGGAAGAGCCTCGTCTTTGGAGATGGGAGGAGAAAGAGGAGGTCCAGTGGACGAGTTGGAGAAGGAGAGACGAGGAGACGGAATGCGCTTCATCCATCCACTCATTGAAGGAGAGAAGCAATTGCGTCCCTCATTGGCTCGAATGCTCTCTTGAGTGGCGGATTGACGAAGATGAGTGAATGGAGGAATGGTCCTGAAATGAAGAATACACCTCGAAGATGTCTCATTGCTACCTCTTGTCCTTGACACTCGCTTTCTCATTCTCAGGCATGATGGCAGAAAGAAGGGCACGCGAGAAGGAATTGCACATATGAGAGGCCATTCTGGAATGAGAAGAATGTCTTCCTTCTTCCGCTATTCTACAGTACCTCTGTGCAGTGGCAACGAGGAAATGGAAGCAATTTGAGGCAGTCTTGGACGGGGCGAGAGACCTCACATGCTCAGTTTCCACTCTGAATGACTCCCTCCTCCCTTTTCTCTTCTCTCATCTACAGTACCTCTTCGACTGAACCAGACTTCTTCTCTTGAGAATGGAACGAGAGGAGAATGAAGGACGAGGAGGAGGAAATGCCTGTCGAGTCTTGTCCTGTCTCTCCTTGTGCACATCATGAGAAGGATGTGTCCCGTACCTATAATAAGATGATGACTGTCATGCAACACTTCATTCTCAATTTGGTATCAGTGAGTTGACATATTATCCATTTTCAGAATGAGTTTGTTCTTTGTGAAATGGAGTGATTGGACACTCACTCGATCTCGATTGAAGTGGGAGGAGTGGCCGATGGAGTGTCCCTCTGGATGGACTCAGTCACTGCAGTGGTACGAGGAGTGCTGAAATGGAATGAATGAATGGTTAAGTGATGAGTTTGTACTCACATCTTCTTGAGGGTCACCATAAGAGAGACTTCTCGATCGACCAGCTCGATATTGACGACTCCACCAGTGGAGAGAATGGACTCAGGAAGAAAGATCTTCCTCCCAAGAAGAGTGCCCACATAGACTAAAGATGATGTGATCATTTGAGATATGAATGGATAGACAAACTGGGTCTTTGGTTGTTGCCGATGTCGTAGCTGCGTGTGTTGAAGGGATCGACCTGGTCACGACCAGGGATACAACCTTCGGGGTGCACGATGTTGAGTGCGTCGAATGGGGATTTCTGATGGAGGTGCATTGAGAGGAGAAGAATGAGAAAGAACGTACCGGGTTGGTGTCCATAAGAGGTCTTGGTCGAGCGTTCGCTCTCGTCCCTCAGACACAAATAGTTGCTTGCTATAGAGCTCGCTAAGTAACACCAAGCTGAGATTACTGGAAGAAGAATGAGGATTAAGAGGAAGGCATTGGAAGACGCGGAAGAGGGACAAATGGAAAGGACACGAAAACACGACACGAACGACAGAATGAACACGGATGTGAGGAATTGAGTGGAGAAGGAAAGAGAAGATGAAGAGAATGGAATGGAGACAATGAAGGGAATGGATGAATGAGTGAAGGAATGAATGAATGAGGTATGTCCATTACAAGTCAAAGATATCGATTATCTTGAATGATTCTCTCATTTGTATTAGTTTCCATCACCTACCGACAATGAAACAGAAGGTGATTGATAGTCCTTTGGTCTGTGTGACATTGGAAATTGACTTCATATTGGAATCAAGTGGATACATCACTCATTCCTCATAATAGATAATAGTATCTGAAATTGGATAAGCACTTCACACACTTCACACAAAAGTGAGTTTGAATCTATTTCGTTCTCCCTTCTGTTAAATCACGAATGCGCGTTTGGGAAGAAGCAGAAGAATGAACAGTTGTGGAGAAAAGAGCGACAATTGATTGAATGGGAATGGAGAAAGATGAGAGATACGGTAGCTATGTGAATAGATTGAGCAGGAACAGGTGTACTGTAATAGAGAGAGACGAGGTATACTGTAATAGAGCAGTGATTGTGAATGATACTCAATGGATTTCGTACTGTATGAGCAGGCAAAGGAAGGAGAATGCGCATAGACAGCCACTATCCCATTTAGAGGCAATCTATTTGACCTTACAGAGTATATTGCCAGAAGTATTGACAATAGAGAAGGAGTCGAATGTTCAGAGTGCAAATGGAAAGGTACGTCTTACAATTAGATATTCATAACAAGTTTAGACGGGAAAAGAGAGAAGAAAGGACGATTGACAGAGAAGTAAAGCATTCTAACCATTGTATTCGTGTTGATCCTCCTTATTCATTCATTCCAGTCACAATTCTGGTCCTATCCACATCTGTTATTCCTGAAGGAACATTTGACTGCTGGAATGATTGAGTAGACTAACCTTTGTTATGTATTCAGACTGATCTAAAGAAGGTATGTTTTGCTAACACATTGATGTCCTTGTTCTTTCCATTCTGTTATCGTTTGAAGAGAGAATACTGTCTCTTCTTGTAGTAATGATATGAAGAAAGATACTATTCTGAACTGAAAATGGAACTGGAACGAGAGAAAGAATGGAAAGAGAGGGAAGGAATAGTTGTCCTTCACTCTCTTTTGACTCTTCCATACCATACTGTACACTGAATGAGTCCTTCCCTTCACTCATTTATAAAGATGGAATGGAATCCATTTTGGAAGAGAAGATGCATGAGAATGAGAAGAAGAATGAGAGGAAGTGAATGGAAAGACGAGAGAAGAATGAATGGAGTATCTGTTGTACTCATTGTACACAAGGAATAGTAGTCCTCCATTCTCAAAGGAGAGGATCAGGATAATGAGAGAATGATGAAGTGAAGAGAAGTTGTCATACAAACAACAATAGAATGTCAAGAGGAGACTCAAGGGGAAGGGAAAGTTGATTTCCCTTCCATTACCCATGAGACTGAAACTGTCCAATAAAGAGGAATCACGACTCAAGCGACACAAAACACGGTTACTGAATTGAATATATTGCAATGGTAGTGCACGGATAGCTTGATTGAAACGCTTTCTACCCAGAAAAGTTGAAAGTCAGGTGAATTATTCAGTTGGCAGTCAATTTTACTCGATTACTGTAAGAGCTTTGATAAAACGTTGGAATGATGACTTGAATACTCCGCACTTTTATAGCCTTTCTCTCTTCGATTTATCTCTGTGATTCTACTAGTTTATTGGACGTTTTTAGCCCAAGCTTTTTGGTTCAATCCTTTGAAATAGTCCCAATGTTCTCTACGCTTTGTATTGAATGTGTTCCTTTTGCAGGTCATTATATTCGTCGATGCCCATTTGCTTCTTCTTGTTGATTCTCTATTCTCTCAACTTCTTTCTGGACTTCTAGCCACGAATACCCTTCCTGAGCACCATTCCCATGCCTTTTGATATGATATGATAAGAGTCATATAGAAGGTGAGTCTCTTTCTCTATTCGTTCTATTCTATACACTCTCTATTCGTCCTATTCCATACACTTTCTCTATTCGTCCTATTCCATCATTTACTTCCTCGTCTTCCTTCTTACCCTCTTCATAGTTCAATGTATTCCTTATTCAGATGTATATGGAGGACTATTGGAAGGAGACGATGCAGTGGAAGAGTCACATTTACTGTTTGTTACATTCCCTTATCCTTACTGATTTCTCATTCAGCTTATTATCTTCAAAATTGCTATATCAGATGATCTTCTCATCCTTTATCGCTCTTTTCCTCATCTTCCTCAATTGGCTTCTTCCTTCTACTGCACGATTCCTTGCTGCGATGTCCCTTAGGTACTATCCTCCCCTCCTTTTGTATGTAGACGTTCATTGCAGAGTTCCCGCTGCCCTCCATCCAATCACCCTTTCCCTTCCTCTTTTCATTATCTTATCTCAAGTCATGTGCAATGTTCTTCCCATTTGTGGCTTTGGCAGATTCCTCTTTCACATTGGCCTCAACTACCGGTTTTTCAGATGTGTCGCATGGTTATCTGACAAGAACGTGATCTCGGACACGTATGTCTGTCTATTATGGCTTGTGGTTGCAGTGTATCGCTCTTATCGTTGTGCTTCTCCTCCACATTTCGATAAGTGTGACGATGTGACTCTTCCTCTTCATTGTTCACTCTTTCTCTCAGTATCGAGTCGATGCCTGCAATTTCGAATGGACTTGCTATTGAACAGTCACTCGTCATCTTTGATCATTCTCTTGCAAAGTATGTATGATTGATTCTAGGGTGTCGCATTCGGTGATTTTAGCGCATTCGTCGTTCGTCTAATCTCAGCTGAGCGGTTGTTATAGCATGGGAACGACAACCGCGCCGCAGAGATTAGACGATTAACGAATGTACTAAAAGCACCGAATGCGACACCCTAATTGATTCTTGAATCATACATTCTTTGCACGTATTCTTTCCTTTTTAGGATACTCGAGTGGATGAAGAGGGTGAATTGGCTGTATTCATGGATACAAATGCTTCCCCTTGTACTCCTTCTCCTGATTCCTTCAGAATTGGAAGTGATGAATTGGACAGGTGAGGGAAGGGGGAACAGTCCATTGTATGTTACTTGAGAGTGAGCATATTGTATGTATGTGCAACAATGTGACACGAGACTCGAACTGAGATGACACAAATGTTCAAGAGTCTGCTCAAGTATGAACAATAGAAGTATCAAGGAACCATATACTCATTCAGATTGGATGAGGAAAGATCTCTTTGTGAAAGGAAGAAGAGAAAGGACGACATTCAATTCAGATTGGAGGGTGAGGTCATTTGCATCTCAACTGATCTATCTTGTGTTGTCAGTTCATATCTTCTTTGATGATGCATGGGGGGAACAGACAGAATGTGGAAGGACTCCCATTTATTTCTTTAGAACATTCTTCTGTCTTATCAATGACCTCGCTCAGTAACAGCTCATCACGAACATCAATCATTTTGAGTATTCAGGGATAGAAAGGATAAATCAAATAATGGACTGAAGGAAGATGAAAGTACTGTTCTTACAAAGATGCTGGTTGGTATTGTCCTCTGTTGATAGTAGATGTTTATTTGAAGGTGAACACTTCATATGGTGGTCGTCTTGTGGTGAGACTTCCTGCCGGAACTCTTCTCTTTATTCATCTCAAGGATGAAAAGTTGATACGACACAAGAAGAGATGGAGTCAAGTAAGGGATAGATGTAAAGAGTGAGGGGTGAGTGTGTTGAGGTGATGTACATGTACTATCTACTGAGACATCGTATCATGGGCAGTGATATGTCAATTGAAGATAGACAATGGTCTGCAGACAACACTTATTTACTGGCTATTGATGGAGACTCGAAGTGAGTGAAGGAGAGAATGAAAGGGGAAGTGATGGATTGAAGATTTGAACCGGAAGCAGTTCTTCGTCTTCTTTATCTTATGCATATGAAGAGTGATATTGGATGTGCTTGTGGAAGGATTCATCCAATTGCAAATGGTCTCAATATCCTGCCCTTTCCCATTTTAATTCTTGTTTTCAGGTATCATGGTTATGTATCAGAAGTTTGAGTATGGGTAATTGCCCATTGGTTCGAAAAGGCAGCGGAACACGTATTTGTATGTGTGTTATGTGCACCTGGATGCTTCTCTCTATTGAGGTCTGCATTCTTTCCCTTTGTTACCGTAATCTACTTTCCATTCAGGGCCTCTGCCCTCATGGATGACAATATCATGCACAAATACACTAAGACTGCAGAGGAACCCCACCAATTCGTACAGTATGATCAAGGGGAGGATCGATAACAATGAGTCGATGTCTTTCCTCTATATTGTCTATCAGTTCATTGTCATTGGTTTCTCAATGCTTGGACCTGGAATCATCTTCTCTATGCTCGTATTCACACAGGTGCATATACATTGATTGTGTATGTTGTATATGATTGATATCCTTGAGGTGGCTGCCTTCTGTGTTGACTCCACTACAATCATGATCTACAATGCCACCAATTCTCTTGTACATCACTGTCTGCTTTGTCATGGATTCGGCTGTTCAACTTTTCTTTGCCAAGGTACTCTATCATTTGATGTAAGTGTAAAGGGAGACTAACTTGAGATCCTCTCAATCGTCTATGCATTTGTCATGTTGGCCGTGTTGGTTGCCACTTCGAGTCAGATCGTAATGGAAAGTGAGTGAATGAGGTACATGAATAGTTGTGATGTGTCCATTTAAGGTGTCCTTGCTCCAACTTCTCTTTTCATTGTTGCAATGGTCGCAATCTTTGCTGGTGCAGCCCTTCTCCATCCACAGGAATGCTCGAATATCGTGCATGGGACGATCTTTTTCCTTCTCATTCTGCCACATACGTATTCTTGTCACTCTATTCATTGATCAATCTCAATGTTAGAGAGCAAACGAAGTCAATTGGAAAGGTTTGAGAATTGGAAAATATTGACACTTGCATTCTTTCTTCCCATATTTTGCACGATTATTGCACAAGGTTTCCGATTTGGCCGTTGAGACAGCGCGGAATTTCCGCGCGAATCCGGCATATGATAAAAGACTTCAAATTTCTGTGGTATATATTGGTTAACAGCCAAACCTCGGCGAGGTTATCTGTACAATTGTGTCATTGTTTTATTTGTTGTGTTTAGTGACTTTCATCTAATACCTGAGATAATCTCTCCGGTGATGGAAGGCTTATTTATTGACTAAATCGGAGTATGAGGAGACTTTGGCATCCATTCTTTCCATACCGTTTCATTCAGTTCATTATATTGTCCCTTTAGTGTAAACTCGATCGGATGCACACATTGAAGGATTGGAGAGGAGGCGGGAGGGGATGGACAGACAAATGAATTTGATGAGAAATGTGGGAAGAGTAGTTGAATATGTATGAATTGAGAATGCAAGAAAGAGAAGATGGAGAATGGCGGATTGGAGAAGATGCATTTGACAGATTGAGACAACTGGCCTCACTTGATGATAGTTTCCTATCAAGGGATGAACCGAAAGAGGTGAATGGAGGGAAGGAAAGGGATGGAAGGGGAAAAGTATTTAGATGGAGAATGGACGTAGAAGTGAGAATTGATGTGGATATGAGACGAGGAAAAGACTACAATGGATGGATACACAATATCTACCGGTAAATTGAATTGATGAGAAGAGAAGATGAAAGATTGAGGTGTGTGAAAGAGGAAGACTCAAGGCTAGTGAGGAAAGAATATGGGATCAACTTATTGGTACTTATCTCAAGGTACATGGTTGATTGTGTGTCTTGTTGTAATTGTTGTTTGAGTTCAGTGAAACTTCTCCTCGTGAACAATCAGAAATTACATCCGGATTGGCCTCTCTCAGGAATAACATTACATTTGCAATCATTCTTCTTAATTGACTTCTTGTATTCTTCCTCATTCAACATAACAAGGAGATTCTCTCATTCTCATGGACTCTCACAGGTAAAATGAACTTATTCACACTAACATCTATTGTTGTTTAGGTGGACTGCAACATACGAAGTTGATTCCAATGACAGGAAAGTACGAGGATACAGATGAACCCCTTGAAGTGAATGTATCATAAGAAGTAGTTGTCAATGAGATATTGAGGTTGATCCTCTTGGAATGGGAATCATTATATTCCTCTCGGCTATACTTATTGTATATACTATTGGAATGTTCATCCATAGAATCAATACTCTATTGGGGGCATTCCAAGAATTGAATGCCATGCAGGAAGCAACTGAAACTGTTCCAGAAAGAAGAGATGAGGATGAGAAACTATTGGAGGCCGGTGAGTGGAAGGAGGGAGAGGGGGGGATGATTAGTGTGACTGTTTAGCCCGTACTATGGTGGACACTTGTGCATACTGTGATGTTCATGGTGCAGATGGATTCACTCGAGTCACTGGAGATACGAACAATGTACTGTGTAAACTACAGAGAGCAAGATTGGCACAGAGACTGCAGAGGGGGTAGTCCCTCCTTCTTGACAAATTCTATCTATTCTTATTCACAATTTGCTTTATACAGTCCAGCCCAATCCCCCAAGCAAACGGGGATCCCGGGGACTCCCGGGGAGTCCCCTGACATCCCCCAGCATTTTTCTAGCTGGAATGTAACAACATCAGATTTTTGTTGTATTGATTATTTTCGTTATTGGCATACGCATCTTTTGATATATTCAATTCACCTCGAAATGTTCTTTTTGCAAAGTTATTTGGCATTGAAATTTTGGAAAAATTCCGCAACCGCAAAATAGTAAACAGTAAACCACAGAAACGAGATTACTATTTTGCGGTTGCGGAATTTTTTCCAAAACTTCAATGCCAAATTACTTTGCAAAAACCCCGTCCTATGTGACAAGTGCGTGCAAAATTTGCAAGGAGTTTGACAAGAAATTCACAAGAACAGATCGATAACAGTTGCTTGCAAGTACGGTGAAGTGTTACGTACTTTAATAGCGTCCCACACGGAATGCGCCAGTTTGCAATCAAACTCAAAAAGATTTTCATCTACGCTAGAATGTTATTTGCGAAACATTTTCTTGGGATGTTATCATCAGCGTTTCTTCACTCATTTTGGATCATACGATGCAAATGTGTTGTAGCTTTATCATCCTCAAGCACCCTTTATTCAGTAGAAGGGGGTACTGTAGGGTGTCGCTAATGGAACGTTATTGACAGCCGTTCATTTCTAGCCGTCTAACTTCATGCCTAGCAGTCGTCTCTAACTTCGCCGAGACGTCCACTAGGTATAAAATTAGACGGCTAGGAATGAACGGCTGTCAATATCTTCACATTAGCGACACCCTAAGGTACTGTATTCCACGGACGATTTCATTCACGAGACATGCTAACAGTTGAATGGAAACTTATCTAATGTTATTTTGGAATTTCCTATCAGTGGACGAAATATTGTATTACTGACTTGACGTGTGTACATTTATGTTTAGTTTTCCTGGAATATTTCAAGTTTTTCAAGCAGATTTCTTACGAATAGCTTGAGAGGTGTATGCATGCGGTAGATTCCAAAGCGATGGGGGGGGGAACAGTCACTAGATGTTGTTCTACTAGGAAGAGGAGTTCAGTGAAAAGAGAATGAGAGACATTACCCATCTGCCAAAACCGAATTGGAGGATTATGCTCGATAACGTGATCTACACGATACACCGGAAAATGCATTCAGATATCAGTCAACGGATATATACATGTAATTTGTTAGATGATAACTATTCTTGCCGTAGTTGTTGTTGACTGCTTGACTTGACCACTGAATCTACTGCATTCTCTGCTTCCTTGTGAAGTGTTTCTGGCAGCATTGTCACCTGATAGATGTGTGGTCATTGAGCGGGCGTTTGGACGAGTTATGCCTACGTCCTCTTCAACATCTTGTTGACAGGGTTTCAAAAACAATAATACGGTGAAATTGTCATTCGTCTAATCTCTATGGAACGGTTGAATACTCGACCATTGAATGACAATTGCATTTCACTATTGATGTTGAAACACCTAGTTCTTACCAGAAAAGCGACTACAACAGTTAATGCGGAAAGGCCTGCGAATGTTGATTTGGGACTGTGAACTGCCTGAATGCCAATGAATGGACATAACATTCAATTGAAGGAATACCATTTGTGCCACCAAGGGACTCCCTCCGGAGCCGATGTTTGAAAGAGAAGAACACATGCCGAGACACACATTTCTAGACCATCTTTCTTTGTTTCACAAAATTATATCCATGTATGCATGAGGATAAGCTTTCATGATTAACCTGTATTTAATGGGAAAAATCTCGGATCCGTAGATGAAGAGAGATAGAAATGCGATGGCAGTACCGAATTTGGTAGCCAACCAAGCGACGAGAAAGAAAGATGAATCTGAACGAACAGTTAGACATGGTATTCGATATGGAAACCTGTTGATATAAATGCAATGATAAGTAGAGTGACTGCAGTTTCGAGATGGGCTACAATGACTGTCTTTCGTCTACCAATACTGAAGGGAAAGACTTCAAATGATAGTGAAATCATTCTCACTTGTCCATCATAAAGGGCATTATGAATGAAGCAGGCAATTCGATCAATCCAGGAAGAACGAAATTGACATGGGGATTTCCCACCTTAAAATGAAGATGTTATGGCTGTCAAAGATCACAAAGATCGTTCTTCTTTTACTTATGTCTTCGTTTCAGATTTATTCTTATCGAAATAATGATTGCCTTTAGTCCAGTAACCATAATGCCCAGTCCCACATAAACCACAGTGTCGATGATCCTAAGTAGACGATGTTAATGGGAATGCTACACTGATTTCTCACCACATAAAAGTACTGATTATGAGATGAAGTCTGATTGTCTTGTGAGTGAGAGCTTGTTTGAATAGACTCATCATTGAAGGCTTCGTATCAACTCTGCAGTGTTGATTCATTCTAGTAACTAGTAGAGACCTCGAAACGATTCCTCAAACGAGTATTGCGCTTCGTCAAATGAATCGAGTATCGCGTATAATCGTTAGAATTTCAAGTCATTCCACGGAATCGATTCCCCTGCACAGTCATTCCACCATCTATCGAGTATTGTGAGTGGTTGAACGACTGACTGGTAGTGCATTCGCTTTCTCTAATTCTCTCCTGCCCGGTCGTCCATAGATACTCGATTGGATAATCGTTTGAAAGTTCATTCAATTACCGCGAAACGATTATTGCGGTCTACTCGTTATACCCCTCCCTTATTCATTCGCGTATCGCGCATACTTGTTGCGCGGTCTCTAGTAACTAGAAATATTAGGGTTTCGAATTCGGGGGTAGAGTGCATTCGTCTGTTGTCTGTTTCCCGAGGAGCGGTTGTCTCATTCATGCCATAGACAACAGCTCCTATTGAATCAGACAACAGACGAATGCACTCTACTACCGAATTAGAAACCCTAGTAGATACCACTCACTCATCATTGCCCACGTCGTGCAGCCTTGCGGAAACGCTCCGTTCAAACTAAAACTGCAAGTTTTTCTTAAAATGTTTCTGTGGCTGTAACCTTAGGACCTCCAAAAGATTCACTTCGCTGTATCCATTTCTCCACTTTTGTGTATTGTTTTGAAACGATGAGGAAGGAAAGAGATTCCTGTATAATTCTACAAGGGCAAATGTACTTACTGGAAGTGCACAACAATGGACTTGTTTGTTGATCGAGAGATACCAGTCATGCGAGAATTACTCGGATCAACGGACAATGGATGGAAACAATGACCATTGCTAATAAGATATTCTATTGGTAAGTAGAGTCTGACATTCGAATGAAGAATGAGTAGACAACACAGAGTGATCCTGTTATGTACAGTAGTCTTCTCCATTCCCCGACCAGGATAGAGATGGGTGAGACTGAGATGTATCCGAGGACCCATCTGCAGATATTGAACATGTCTATGGTTTGAATTGGTCACAATGATCAAATTGAATTGAATATATACTGGACACTCACATGACTCCAAAGATGATGGATGCCTTGCCGTGACAAGACAAGGGCATACTCTCACATGCCAACACCCAGAACATGGTTGAATTGGCCTGAAAGTACCCCACAATACATGGTAGGTCTACGAAATGTTTGTATTATTCTTCAAAACAAAAGGTGTTGAAAAGCCTCCCACCAGGAAGAAAACTCCTTGTATAAATCTTCCAACAAGAAAGATCTCAAAGTTAGGGGCCATGGCACATATTAGGGAAGAACATCCAGTAATCAACATGGAGTAGAAGGAAACCGGATGGCGACCCACTCTGCATTAAAGTCAATATAATACAGCTTAATCGAAGGAATCATTCATTTTCAAGCTGTTTACATTATGTCATATGAACGACTGAAGTGCAACTGTAATGGGAAAAGATTGACCTGTCTGCATATGCACATGGAATATGTCCCAGGAACATACTTCCAATGAAAGAAACAGTCAATGTCATTTCAATCTGTCGTGTTGTCAGATTGAACTGAAATACAAATAAACAAGAATGTCAATGCCATCTTCATATCTAACTTCTTCTACAGTTGTATAGAAATCCTCGAAAGTAGCGTTAGTTCCAGCTCCTTGGGATGTTGCCGGTGTAACATACGGTGCATTCTAAGTACAATGATTTCTCATTTGAGGTCAGACGCTCTTGCTGACCATGGTAGATAATGCAGTGAATCCCCATCCAAATGAAAGAACGCACGTGATGAAGATTGTATATGGAGTGAACCTGATTAAGTATTATGATCGAGCTGTCGTGTGAGCCCAATCAGAGCTTGTAGTCAACCACTTGATAAGCATATCTACAACTCTTTCGATTTGAACAAGTGAACGAACCTCTGTGGCATCCTTGCATCCCTAACAACATCCGTGTCTTCCGTTGACATTTTCTTTCGAAAGTCGCGCGGTGGAGATTACCGACGATTATTATGAGTGAACTTTGAAAGGATGGATATGCACATAGACAGAGAAAGTATCACGGCAATTACACCCATCCAATCCTCTATTTCCCTCTTCATTTGAGAGACAGTGCGAGGGCATAGGGTTGAGGGGGTTCTGGGTAAGGAAGTGAAGGTTCTCTCATGTCAGGGTGATCTATCGACCAATAGATCTACTCTAACAGTGAGATGGAAGAGAACGTGACTATTGGTTCTTCCAACATCAGTTGTCCCATTTGACTACAGTCGCACACACAAACGCCGTCCTTTTTAGCACAATTCTCAGACGATTTATCGTATGTACAATAGCGATTATCCGGCTATTAGAACGAATGTCAGAAGTCAGGCGATAACTGTTTTGGTACTTTCTTCGCGCGTTCCCCCAAGGATGTATATACGAAGATAGAATTAATTTTTATCTATAAAACCCCGTTTCCTAGAAATCGAAATTTACACAGTACGCGTGTGGTTGTTTCCTACGATCGACTTCCATTCCACGGCCGGCGAGACGATGTGTAAGTATATAAGAGTAATGACAATGGACTGCCATGTTAGATACGTTCTTTAATGTAATTCCTGATAACTGACTGATGTTTAGTCACAATGACAATCAAACACTGCTCCTCTTCCTCTTTTAGTCATTGAATGTTCTCGGCCGTTCGTTGTCATCATAGAAAGGAAACAAGCTCACAGGGGTCAACTGGTTCTCCCTCTTAACTAATTAAGAAACCCACCAAGAAGGAGGTTCCTTCTTCCAGATCAGTTCAGTATAGTAAGATGAATGTACTGGTGAGTGGAGCAAATCGTGGATTGGGCTTTGGAATAGTCAAGGAGCTACTGAAACAGGATAATGTTAAACATGTATTTGCTACATATCGACATTGGGCGGATATCGAGGCATGTTTTCAATATTTCAGCTAAACGGAGAGATTGTAAGTCGTTCGTGTTCTGTATCATCCCGATAAAGAACAGGAAGTATTTTCCAACTTTTAAAGTTCTTCATTGGTTCGCATTACAACGGTAGTATTCAGAGAGCAGCGTCTACAAGAAGGCTGCGACAAAACAAATTTGACCATTCAGGAACTATCAGCCATTGATGATCCCAGATTGCATATTCTGGAGATGGAACTATTGGAACACATTACGATAGGATCCGTATACGTAAAGGTGACTCCATTCATCAACGAATTACTTTCACTCATTCCAATAATTTGACCAATGATCGAAAATGTTTCTAGGTGCGGGACGTCGTTGGCCAAGATGGATTGAATGTCATTATCAACAACGCCGCTGTACAGGAGCCATACGACCTGGACAAAAGAATCAACAGACGAGTTTGTTCTTTATTCAATCATATTTTATATTTTTTATATATTTTTCAATCATATTTTTCTATTCACGTTTCTCTCAGCAGCAATATGATTAGTTTTTTGGTTTTCAGACATCCTACAAATGTGTAACTTTCAGTCCATCGTTGCTCAGATCGAAGTGAACGCTATTGGCCCCATGATCATTTGTCAGGTTGTAACGTATTCGATATATTTGTATTAAATACTTTCGGCAGGCTTTTCTTCCCCAACTGCGTAAGGCAGTGAAGGGAGGAGGAAAGGCGATGATAGTGAATGTTTCTGATGAGAATGCATCAATGGAGAAATGTAAGGGAGGAACAAGAAGAAAGGGAATCGTGTATCAGATGAGTAAGGTTGGATGAAATAGACAGACAAAGAAAGTGTATTGCATTGTTCAGGCTGCAACAAATATGCTCACTCGTTCCTTGGCTGAGGACATCAAAGATGACGAGATTACATTATTGGCAATGTCACCTGGAAGTGTCAAGACTGATATGGGAGGAGAAAGGGCAGAGAGCACTGTGGGTTACTCTTTCTTTCCAAGATTGCTCAAATTGTAAGATAGCCAGTAGAAAAGAATGTTTCCAGGTGGAGCAAGCAGCAGCCGAAATGGTCGACAAAATCCTCAACCAAGTTCGATTTTACAATATGCGATGGAGATTCAATTCTTTTCAGATAACACACAAGTACTCTGGAGGATTCTTCAACAGACAATTGGAACCTGTACCGTACTGAGTAATCGAGTGTTGCATTACATCAGTTAATTTATTCTAATGTCAATTACCAAACATGTGTAATGGTATTTCTTGTATTTGATTTCTGCGTTCGAATACCGCGTCATGTTTCGAGTGAAAGATAATTCTAAACCATTTTTTTTAAAATTTAGATTATTCGGATGAAAATGTATACCTTACAATAATATCGCCTCGCTTTATGCATATCATCGAGTCGTTCGCACTAATAATTGTGCCGCTGACATCAGAAATATTTGCATGAAGACGTTCAACGAGCTGCTGTAATGACAATCATCCATAATGTTCGAAGATCATGAGAGACCTCCACGTGGATCTCCTCTTGGAAACTCAGACCAATGATTCTTCTGTCATTGTCTACAGATTTTATCAGAAGAGCCTGAACAAGGATTAATGTTTTTCGGTGACTGAAAGTCCAATCACTATGCCAATATCACAGAGGACTGTTGGAGAGACGGCTTTGATCTTGCTGAGAAATAGCTGTATAATTATCTTGAATAGCTGTTCAATGGGACACTCACAGCTGGGCATTTATTCGTATTCGAATACAGTATCTTGATTTGGTTTTCCGTTACGGGAATGGAATCCTATATTCTAGATACTAGACGTTGAAACTGTAAACTAACTGGTTGAATAATAATGATCTCATCCAGAACTATAGCTCGTGAGAGAAATTCCCCATCGAAGAATTCGTGGGCTTTCATGAATCTAGGCAAACTCTCACATCGAAATCTTTTCAATCCATTGCTAAAAATGAGTGAACAGAGCCTGCAAAATACATAATTACTGAACTATGGAAGAAAATCGTACAAATTCTTTGACGCGGTTAACGAGTGATCCACAAGGTCGAGGACTAGTTTGTCAACTTTCCTTTCCAAAGAATTACATAGAATGTTACATAGTCGATTGGAAAGGTGCGTCTGAATAAGACGTATAACGAGACAAATTAACCGGACACCTTAATTATTAGCATTCCAATCACTGTGTAACGAGCCATGATCATCAAACATTCTTGAAGAGACCGAGACACGAAAACGCTGGAGTTGCACTGAAAAGGCCACTATGTGCATAGTATTTCTGTTGTACTATACTTCAAAGGATCGTCGCATCACTGATATACAATCATCGAAGTTCGAGTTGAAGATAAGTTTGACTGAAAATCTATATGCAGCCACAATCTCTAGTTGCAATTGACACTCGTCGTCACTCTGCAATTAGCAGCCTCACAAAGCAAATAAATTAAGGATATAAAAGCCATTAGTAACTTGCAAATTGTGCAATTGCCATTCGTCTAAACTGTGCATAGCTGTTATCTCCCTCATATGATAGACAACCTCTCGTTGGAGATTGAACGAATGAGAGTTGAACAAATGTCACTCATAGCGACATAGTAATGTAAACAAACCGAATGCAGGACAACACAAACTCTTCTGAAGGAGCGACGAAGTTTGACTTGATTGTGATTGATCAATGATTGTAATGTTTTGCAAGACTGAATCAGTAGCAGAGGTTAGTCGATCAAAGAGAAAAATATACCAGTGCAAGATATTGCAGATCATCTAGTGGCAGAAATTCACAAATTTTAACAATCAGCTCGACTGGAAGTTCTATAAAAGATTGACTTTGGCTTCAATCTCCATGGCACAACAGCATACCATAGAGCAGAGCCATTCGGTATGAGCATATAGAAGAATAGAGCCGTTTGTTGTCGATCAAAGGAAGAAAGTAGTGTGAATGGGTCGATGTTGCCTCGTTCCCCTTATCACAATTGAGTGAAGACAAGTAAACAACATTGGGAAATCATTGTGCACGTGGTTCCTGTTTATCATCATTGCAGCGTCAAAGTTAATAAGTAACCGTGAATATTTGCTGCACGGGATACAATCATTCAAGAAGATCAAAGAAGTCTCTCAACAGATAACAGACAATCTTTGAGGATGTAACAAGTTATAAAATCGAATCATAATGGCTAATGAATAATTAGATGATTGTCCTTGTCCACTCCGTATTTCTCCTTGTGGTTCTCGAATAGTTCTGTCAATTTCTCAATGTAAGTAGCATGCAGAGTATCGACCTGAAACAAGGAAGTATTCAATTTAGTATGAAGATATTGGTAGTGCATTCTGCTTTTCCATACATACACTAGTCAGGGCTATTCAAAACTGTATTACCTGTTCCTGCGTGGGATTCTCGATCTTCTCAACCGGGATGGGAGCTCCAAGTACTGTGTTTAGCTCCTTCCTGAACTTTCCGATAATTTAAGCAGAAATGAGAGACGAACCTGAATGGAAGAAGTCCAAATGAATACTGAAAGACTCCTCTTCCATGGAATAGTGGAGGAGAGATTCCAGCTAACTTCTTGAAGGTCTCTTGCACACCTCTGATGAATGTACCCTCAAGGAGATATTTTGGAATTTGTTCCTTACAACTAAATACGAACAATATCAGAAAACAAAGGAAATGGGTAAAGTATTTATTACCTTTTCATTGGCCGCCTGTTCATACAAATCATTTTCTCCGAATCCAAAACATGGAACGAGTTGTGCTCCAGTCTGCAGTGCCAGTTTGATGAAACCCTAAATATTAGGATGAATAGATTACGATTTCTATGATTGATGAATGCATTGATATTGGTAGTCCACTGACCTTTCTGTTCTTCAGAGTGAGAATATGCTGTCCAGGATGGGCATCCAGTGCCTCTTCTGCTCCTCCAACAACAAGGACTGCTGCCTCTCCCGTCTTTGAACCACCGAGTACGTACCTAATGAGAACATCTAGTGGAATGTCAACATATCAACTAATCCAATCCAAATGTAAGCACAACTACAATGCCAAGACAATGCAAACATTGCTCACATTAAGGAATCCTTAGAACAATTGATGAAACCGTGCAGCAACATCCATTCACGACGAAGTGGGAAGGCGAATTGACCTACCTGAAAGGGATACGTACTTTTTACTTAGGTCTAGATGAATATGAATTTCTGGTTAGACTGTAAGACTAGCAGCTAGTATGCGAGACTGATTGTTTTTCGAGAAAGCTGTAATTTCGATAGAGAATCAGTGAAACATAACCGAATTCGCATACAAAGTGCCGACCGTATTAGACACATATTAGAAGTTGGACGAAATGCTCACAAGTGTGCACATATGGAAGTTGATATTAGGATATCGGTCCATGAGTCCTGTTCCATTGGAGAAGAAATTGTAAGCAGACATGGAAATGATTCCGTGGGGATGGAATCCAATCAGATAATTCTGCAATTACGTTCAAGTATGTACACGCATAGATATTGTCTTTGATACGCATGGATTATACCCGAAAGTTTAGGTGTAGAAGTAACAACTGCTCTCAAGCATGCAATGCTTCATTCTTTTGATTGCCATCTGACCAACCTTGTCATTTGGAAGGTCAGAAGTGAGATGAAGCTTGATGGGAAAATAACTGCAGAACCACTTGTGGATGCGAAGTCCGCGGAAATATGAAGAAGCATAGCTTCCTGCAAAACAAAAATGTTTAATAAAAAAGTTAATTTTGAAGCTGACATTACTTGTTGCTTAAGCACCGCTTAGATAACGACGAAAGTGAACGAATAATTGAAAGAAACCTTTAGCAGGTGAATTCCAATCCCACCACCACCAAACTCCATAGGCAAGGACAATCAGAGCATAGCCAGAGAAGAACTACAATGGTTAGAGAGTTTACTGATTAGAGTGAACACTCTAGTTTACCATCCACAATGCACCTGCAACGATAAAGATAGGCAAGACGAGTGAAAGTGTTAGATGATAGACAGCACCGAGGGTCTGAAATACGGTCCCAATACATAATATATAATATGTAAATAATTTGAAACTTTAATGAACAGCAGTGCGAAACACTCTTCGAATGTTTTCAGAAGCAACTTTTACAATTTGTGATCGCTTTTGAAAGCGAGTATGCCAGAAAAAAATTATTAGAGAAATCCGATCAGAACAATTTATGCACTCTTTTGCCTTTAGTTAAAAGATATTAACCTGAAGCCTCCTTTCCAGAGGAATCTGCATGGGAGCGAACTCGACGGGCAGCATAACTGAGACTTGAGTGAAGTGAAAAGAGAAAAGGAACAAGGAGGAATAAATAGGAGTGAAGGGGCAATAGTCAATTGTCAATGAGTACAAGATTCAAAGGAAGAGAGGAAGAGGAAAGATAAGAGGAGAGGGAATGGGATCACTCTATGACCAAGAGACAAGTGAATAGTGGAGAGGATGGAAGTGGGAGAGTCCAACTTCAGTGGAGGGGTCAACAAGAATATGTTCAGCACTGCTAAACCGATCAAAAGATAAAGGACAAAGTACAAATGGCAGTCGTAAAATTAGGAGGCAGAATTGCAAAGGATAAAGTTTCGTGATAACGAATACAGAATGGGCGCATCCTTGACTTCGATTTCCACTTGGGCTCTAACCCGTGATCTCGAATCATAAAAATGTTTGTACTTTGTGACACAAACCATGATGGGACTAGATATAGCATTGTGAAAAGCTCACATCTCTGCGATTGCAGATACAAAAGAAAACTGCAATATGTGAAGAAAACAGTGTGTTGGATAATAACAATTTGCACGATCTATCTATTTGCTGCATTCACAGGGGGGGGGGGGAGGCGAGAGCTCCACGAACATTTGTGCAGTAGTGGTGAAGTGGATAGATGCGCAATCCACTATTGAGCAAATGTCCCTGGCGCTCTTGTCTTTTCCTCCAACATTCACAATTTTCAACTTGTGATATGAAACGTATAATGTTTTTTTCTTGTTGAGCGCATCAATAAAGAAGAAGTAGTTCAATATCTGATCTTTGATGGAGGGATGACGGTTGGGGTTACAAAATCGGTAGGAAAGTGCATTCACCATTCGTCTAATCTAATTTTACTTGTACGTTTCTATCGTTTCAGAAGATCAAATATCGATTGATACTATTTGACTGCAATATGACTGCACTCTGCAATGCCTACACGTCCCTCCCACTCATTCCTCATTTCACATCCTTCACTCCTTTCGTATCCGTCGTGGGCGACGGTTGTCCCCTCCTTCCTCTCTCGTGAGTCACCCC
>JACMIF010001560.1:0-16338 GCA_014805445.1 Diplogasteroides magnus | reverse complement strand
AACTTATTTAGAAAGCCATAAATTACCCCCCCCCCCCCCACAAGTGGCTGCTAACAGTATGGCCGAATTTGCAGTGCAACAAATGCAAGTAAGGCGAAAGAAAAACCAGTTTTACCCCACATTAGTGCTGTCCAATTTGCAATTTAAGCAACCTTACTTGATGGCCGGATGATCTGCACCTCATCGTCCGCAGTTGCTTCTTCCTCAACTATAACTTGCTCCTTCTTCTCTTCTTTCTTGACTTCCTTCGACGTCGACGGACGAACCTCGCCGTAGTCCTACAACGAAAATGTCCTGAATTCAGGAGGGAAACATGCGAAAACTTTGGCAAAATGCCAAACTTACCTTCTTCGCAAAGAATCGCTCCATTAGCTGCTTATTGCTCACTTCATTCATTCGAATCGACATTTTGTCTGAAATAAAGCAAGTTTCGACAAAAATAAGGACAAAACAGTCGCAATTAGCCCGCAAATTGTAGAGAACAAAATTTTGTGCTGAAAGTAGTGTTAGCGCGTGGATGGGCCTACCGTACCCTCTCCCGACCCAAGTTCAATTGGAGCGCCCACTCTGACAGCATTCCAGTTCTAGATAGCAATGTTCGAATGTAAACGATGTGTTTCTTTGCGAAAACAGAACGGTTTTTTTGTACAGCGAATTTTATTTATTTAACACTTTTAACACTTTTAACACTTAACAATGAACGAAATTTGGAGTAAACGTTAAACAGGAAACAAAGAATATTAATGTCGGTTGGTGAACAACAAGAATAATTTACTGTTCCTATATGAATGATACTACTTTAAAATTTCTATAGCATTATTGGGTGATCGAAAAATCATGCTGTAACGAGAGATCTTTCCAAATAAATATTACGTGAGAACAGAAGGAAATTAAATAGGAAAAATGCCCACACTTCATGTTCAAAATTAACAGGAGAAAGTACGGAGGATGCAATCTACAGCAATTCAAATCAGTCAACACAAGAAGGGGGAATAACGGGGAATATGGACAGAGTCACAGAAATGGGGGCCCTTCTTCTCTCCTTCTCAGTCCTCTATGGCCGCCAGCGATAGGAGCATGCGTCTGGCGTCGTGGTCGGAGAGACCCTTGTGGTGCAGGAGCTGTAATACACATTCATGATTATTCACGATAGAACAGGGAGACTTAATCGATGCTCCAATTAACAAGAGCTATTCTATCATGTCTGTGGAATGAAATCAGCGGGTTCGAGACCTTCATACAAATTTTTGCAGAAAGCTTACAAATACAAAAATCACTCCCAGCGGTCTAAGCAACAGTATCCCTAGTGGCAGTACAGTAACAATTGTAATCTGTAACTCACATCCAGGTTCAGCTGTGCCATCTGTTTGGCCGTCGAGATGAGCATCTTCTTCCACAGCTTCGTCCACGCAGCATCGCCGCCATCTCCCTGACTAGCAAGCTCAATCGCCGAGAGAAGCCTGCAATATAGAAATTAGTAAAGCTTGGTTAGTTTTTTGTGAATGTTCTCTAATTGTCCCCAAATATGCTATCGCCAAGCAAAACCGAAATATTGTTATAAAAGCCTCTCTGTTACTTCGAATCTCTTCTTATTCTTCAAAACATTCTAAACACTACTCAGCGTTAGCAGACAGACTATATTTGGAGACCACAAATATTCGTATCCCCCCTCCCTTGGCTACTGTTAATACCTTCCTATTTACTTCTAAAAACCTCAACACTCACACATTCGTGTCCAGCAGCACCATTCCAGAAGCTGGCTTCACCACGTTGTCGCCTGCAGCTACAATACGTTAATTTGGACGGTTTAACGCAATGATAATTCAAAGAGCCCGCCCCAAAACGAAAACTACCGTACCCTTCACGACGGGCGTGGTCACGGGGAAGTGTCCTGAGACGCTGTCATGGGGAGGAGTAAGCGGGTCACAGACTGCAAATGATAGTCGTTTAGACATAGTAGTATTGGCATTGTGCCAAGCCATTCCAGATCGTAATGACCAGCTACAGTAGCCTCTGCGTACTAACCGGGTGTCTCGATGCCAGCCTTCGTCGTCTTCACCTCTCCAACGTTCGCCGCACTCTCCTTCTGAAAGAACATTCTCTCAGTGCCAACAACGCCATCTTAAAGGTTCTGAGCGGTTAGGATTGTAATTGCCGATGCCAATGCTATGTCAAATAAGAATCAAAAGTACCAGTTTTCCCGTACAACTCCGACAACAGACCCTCCGAATTTGTTTCTTTTTCAGGCCAAACATCGAGCCACTCACCAATAGCTTCACGCCCTCCGCCGTGGCGTCATAGTTGTCGCAGGCGCACTCTTGCACGTGCCTGATGGCGTCCTAACGGCATTAGATGATGTCACAGCACTTCATTCAGCGGTACAGTAACCCACTTACCGAAACATTGGGATTGGGCGGGTCGTAGAGATTCGAGTTGAGTCGGAACATGCGCACCATGTGCTCGCTCATCCAGTGCGCCTGCAAAGTCTCATGCTATTAAACGGCCATCCAAAACAGCTTCAAAATCTCGTGTTGCATGTCCGAAAAGCGTATCAGATAGTAAGAAAACATGAAGCCGGGAGTGTCACCATGTGAGTGCATGGAAGATATTCTAGAGGTTGGAGCTTTTTCTCTCAAAACTTTACAGACGAGAGTATCAACCACTTATCAGAACCCCCCAATCTGGAGATACCGCCGTTTTAACGCTTAACGCTCATCAACGAACCACGGGCTGTGCAGATCCGACGCGGTCCACTGCCAGCGCATCCACGTACAGATAGTCCTGAAATCACACCAAATGTGAAACATAACAACTATTACAAGTTGTTAGAGATAGAAGGACGTTAATTGCGCCCTAACAGTAAACACAGTATGCACTGACTCCTCCGGGTCCAGGCTGAATGGTGACTGCGAGGTCCTTCTTCTGCTCCACAGCCGGGTCCATCTCCATCTGCGCGTGGATGTAGTCCACCGCAGCTGCGTTCAGCTCCTACAATGCGGCAAGTAAATAAGGCCAACTGGATTACCGCACTGATCCCAACACCTTACGCATTGACTAGTGTAGCACCCGGCAACTTGAAGCAACAACATCATCAGAAATCACACAAGTTGGCCTCTCGCGAGTTTTCTCGAACATACAACCCGCAACATGGTCGGCCCCCAGAAAACTCAGCGGATTAACCAACCTTAATCGACTTGAGCGTGGCGATGAAGGTGCACGACTGGAAGTTCTCCAAGGAGAACGCTTCAGGCATCGGGAACAACTGGTCGAGCTTCACCTGAAACAAGCAAACAATTCAACACTCGTGCTACCATGAGAGTATCGTAATGATCAATATCGACAACAATACAATCTAAATTCTAGTGCAGGGATTGTCGTTTCGTCATAGGCCGAGATTTCCGAATGAAAGGCAATAACGCCATGAACCCATGCGCCATAAGCATGAAATGGACATTTCCGCCACGAGAACCTCGAGCAGAAATTTTGCTGCTGCAGAATGATGGTTCCGTCCATCTCACTGTTAAGGCGCTATTGTCTTAACCCCACCTAAATGTATCATCTCACAAACTCACATGTAACACTGCGTTCACATCGAGACATGCGCATTCCCACTGCTCGCTGGATGTGCTCTGAAAAGGTTGTTGCGCGATTAATTGGAGATGTAGTGCTATGTGAGATAGGCCCATTCCTATCCACTCTCCAGTGTTGGCAGCGTGAATCCCAAAGGGCATTCCGCCTCTCTGCGCCCACTATCGCGTGGTCGTCTCTGAAACACAGAGACAACTGTGCGATACAGAGCACAGAGAGGTGGAATGCCCTTAGGGATTAGGTTGGCAGATAGTGTGCGAGATCGGTTAAGTTTCACTAAAGGAATAACTTTCCAGAGTCAGGTGATATACAACCGAATTCACATGCTAACTGCCAACCCTATTTGGGATTCGGTCTGCCAAGACTAGCCATCCCCATCCCTTACCGTTCCCAGCAGCACCACTCTACACATCAGCGTATGGTCCTCGTTGGCAGCGATGGCGAACTGACCGCGTGTACGCTTCGTCATTGGACTGGGCTGTGAGAGCTGGAAGGCCAATCTGAAAGGGCACCTTCAATTAGAAAGCACTGAATAGTGTACTAGTACTGTCATTGTACCGTACACATCCAGAGCATTACAAGGTGTTTGTATAACGGAAAGGGCATTTGATTTCGCCCCTCTCCCTTGGCGAAAATCATGAGAATCTGTGTAATAATTGGTTTCCATCAAAACCATCTGATTTCATGTCGCCATCCATGTACAAAACTTGAGAAATAGTGACAACATCAATGGATTGCTTCTCCCTGCCAGAGAATAAAACGACAAATTTGAAAAAGAGGGGAGGGGGGCTTGTGCCAGGATTTACGGGAAAATTTGACAAATCAGATCAGGACCACCGCGAATCTAAACTTTTTTCTGGATTTACTGGGGTACTGCCCAACTCCGATTCAAAAGCGTACGCAATCTTGTTCGACAAGTCGTGCAGCCTGCCCAGGAAGTACTCGGGAGTGTCGTGGAAGGCGATCAGCAGACGATTGGGCAGGAACGACGCCATGATGGAACACTGCAACACAAGAGCATCACACACTAAATGGCTCAGAAAGAGACCCTACAAACCAATATATGGCACAAATTGAGTTCTTCCTAGAATAAGCAATCCACATGCGACATCAATCTCCCGACATTTCGGAGAATACTTCTGGGCCAGTGGTAAAACACACTCCATTGGAGTAAATTAAGAGCTCCAAAGCTCCCGGGCAACATCGGACATTTTTTAGGCCCACGCCAAGTACAAAATCACGCCAAGTTCCACAACAATCTAACTGTTTCGCCCCCAAACAATAGCAACTCTTATGCGTTATCACACATAAGTGCTTCGTTAGTAGTGAAACCACTCCAGTCTTGGCATATCTCTTCGTCTTGCCCTCTCCTTCCGTCCCCCCGTGACCACTCACCATTCCCATGTTGCCCTTCTCGTTGATGGGCTCAATGAAGTTGGACAAGTTGGTCAGAGATTGAATGTCGCGATGCAGCGGCACCGTGTCTGCAAAACAACCCATGTTGTTTTGTTGTTTAATGTATGTTTAAAAGGAGAGCTATTGATTTCGCTCTGCCCAACCGCACGTTTAATCTGACCGAAAGTTTTAGCGGTTTTCACGAATGGCAACAGGTCATAAAGGAAAATCAGCGTGAGAGAAAATCTTGATGAAGCTATTGATTGGCAGATTGAAGTTTGGGGCAGATTTCCAACAGTACGGCCATCCAGTTTCGGGACACTCGTCTCTCACCATTCCACATTCTCTTCGTGTCCTCGGGCTCAGCCTTGGCGACGTTCATCTGCACCGACTGCTGCTGCAAGGAAAAACTATCAACTAGTGACACAAACTCGGCAAAACGGTCACTCTCAGGGCATGAGGCGATAATGGCAGTGATTGCCCGGTAGGATTGGCTTTTTACATTCGAATTCGGACATGTTTCATGGATATTGTGTCACAAAAGTTATTGTTTTCGTGAAACATAGTCCGTCTTGCATACTCGCTGCCAACCCTATTGCCCGGTCACCTGGGAAGAATCAAGCCAATCCCCCACTTTCTCTGCAGGGGAAGCAGACTGGCGAGGCAGCGGCTGCGGCTGCGGCACGGTCTGCTGCGTTGGCGAAGTCTGAGCAATTCACATTCAACTAGTACTCAAGACAAATATCTGGACATGAAGCTGCATTTCAATCTGCCTAATAGATCAAGATGATTCGCAGCCACCATCAAGTTTGAAAATTAGCAATTTTCGATTTTTTATTAGTTGAAGGAATTTTTTCGCAAAATAACACGATTCGATCTTATGCATGGGCATGCTCGTACCAGTGTAGCAACGGTCAATTCGTTGCTCTAAAATTGAGCCACCTTCCTTATGAGCGACCACGCCATTGGTGCTTGAATGCCACGGAGCCGGCCCATGCATGATCGACCACAAGAACTCACCGGGCCCTCGGCCGGGAACTTGAAGTCCGCTTCAGTGGCGTCGAAATTGACCAACATGACCTCGCCTTCATCTAAAAGGAAATCTCTCACATAAACTGCATCGCAGGCAGGATGTGTAATCGATCGATTACACATCCTGCCACGTGCGGTCAGGCTGCTGGCTCGATTTCTCTGCTCTCTCTTGCAAAGTTCTCCGTTTTCTAACCGGCAACATAGATACCGACAATCTGACCGCGCGTGTCTGGCCACAACAACATACCGTCATTCTCGAGGAAGTTGAAGATGGCGGGATTGGTGAAGAGGAACTCCGCGAGGCCATGCTTCTCCAAGTCCTTGAACGTCACCCTCTTGCCCTTCTTCTGAAACGAAACGAGATCAAAACTGCCAAGCTCAAACCTCGCTGTGATTCGCTGTCTTGTGCTTTCATCAATCTAACACACAATCAATGTCGTCATTTCTCTGCCCAAAAGATTTTCACCAGATTCATTCGTCTGTTCAGGATATCTTCCCCACTAGACACTTACCAAATCTTCCAGAAGACTCTTCGCGGCTATACGAAACCTGCAGCGCTGCAGGGCAGTATGGTTGAGCTGCAGCTGCAAATGTTCACTTTACGTCTCAATACACTTGTTACCCATCAAAATATTTATCCACTTACCTAAATTCACCATGTTTAGGAAATTATAAAAATGGCTGCATCCGTCACATTTTCATACAAACTTGTCCAAGAGACCAAATTTGTTTTGTGTAAACGAGTACTTCGACTTTGTAGACCTTTTCAGGTTGGTTACGACAATCAGGTGCGAGATAAGGCAGGCGGGCGTGGACGGATGATGCCGGCAGCTGAGGATTTGGCTATTAGCGTCGGCACTTTGAATTCATGTTTCAGCAATCTTATATCCCGACGAAAGGTATAATTTTCGTGAAACACATCCAATCGCGCATACTTACTGCCATTCCTATCGGCTATTCACTTCAATGTGCCGGCTTAGTTCCTCATGCTCCCAGAGTTGTGCTGACCTCCTTCAGATCGTCTTGCTGCACTGGCTGCACAGGCGGCTGTCTCACAGTCTCGTCCCTCTCCGCCCTCGCAGCGGCCATCTTTGCTCCTCCTCCGAATGATTCCTCCCTGTGCTGCGGCTGCTGTGGCTGACCTCCGAACGCGGACGGGAAGCCGCTAGTCGGTTTCTGCAAGCAAACGATCATTTATTGGGAAATCTCACGACTTCACATGTACAATAAGTCTCTAACACATTCAATCATGCCCCCCAGAGACCTGTTCAGCGATCCTATGCAGAAGTCGCTTCTCCACCTCCTTGACCACATCCTCAATGGGCATGCTGCAGACGGGAGACGGTTTGTGCTGCTGCCGCTGCTGTGGTTGATGCATCATTGTCGTCGGCGCTCCCATGGCATAGGCCATCTGGGGAGGCATCAAGAGTCCGGGAGGAGGAGGGAAGTGGTGTGGAATGGGAGGCATGCGAGGTGGTTCGAAGTGGCAGTGAGGAGGAGGGAAGTGCAGCAGTCCCGGTGGAGCACCCGGCGGTTGAGGGGGCAGACCGGGCGGCGGCGGCATCACCATGACGGGACGAGGTCGCGCGTACATCGAGTACTGCGCGACCATCATTTCGCCCGGATGCATCTGCTGCGGGGAGGGCACCCAGTAGGGAGAGAGGGAGGTGGTGTCGGTCACATAGCAGCCGGCTCCGGTGGGTGTGAGCAGGTGATGCGGACCCACCACCAGACCCGGGGGCCTCATCTCCATCCAACCAGGCGGAAGTGCGAAGGGATACGGCGGCATCGGCGTCCTAGCCACCGGCGGATGCGCCGACTTGGAGCGCTGACGCAGCTGCGGGGGCACGGAGAACTGGATCGACGTGTCGTCCGCCATGAACGAGCGAGAGGCTGGCGACGGCTCCTGATGCGGAGAGGCCAGTGAGCGAGAGTACAGAAGGATTCAGGAGAGAGCTCAGATGAGTCATGTCACAGAGTCCGTGCATTGTCACACAGATAGAGGCACATAGACGTTGTGCAAAAGTTGAGCAGGCAGCCGGAGAAATTTTTCTAGTGCGTTTTAGGACATCACAAGATCAGGAAAGGACAGAACATTGGGAGGTAGTAAATCACGAACCGGCTGAGGCTGCGCAGAGTAGGCGGCAATGTTGGAGAGACCGCTTATTCCGACCTTCTGAAACAAGCAAATTTCATCAAGCACACAAAAATTAATTAACAAACCGATGCGAGAGTGCTCCTGCTGGGCTTGATTATATCGTCCTCCGTGGATGACGATGAATGCCTCAAGCTGCTGAAATTACGAGCTTTTGCAAACATAAAACC
This sequence comes from Diplogasteroides magnus, assembly GCA_014805445.1. Classification (NCBI taxonomy): domain Eukaryota; kingdom Metazoa; phylum Nematoda; class Chromadorea; order Rhabditida; family Diplogasteroididae; genus Diplogasteroides; species Diplogasteroides magnus. The sequence continues at coordinate 7,998 of JACMIF010001560.1, read as the reverse complement.
AGAAAAATAAATAAATGTTTTTACGAACCCCATGGTTGCGGCGGCGGCAACAATGGCTTCTCCGAAGGGCTTCACAGGCGGGAGTTCCGCCGGAGAGGCAGGGCGACTGCAAAGCAAAAAAATAAACAGGTAAATTAAACATAAAAGCAAAAAATAGACTAAACACAAAAACATACGCAGTGTGGTTGTTGGGAGGCGAGTTGACAGTGGCAGGCGGTGGAGGTGGCTTGCTAACGGTGGTCGCGGTAGGCGGAATCGTCTTCGCCTGCGTTCCCCAATTAATTCCGCCTGAAACGAAAAAAAAATTAAATCAAAACCATTCCGAGAAAATACAGAATACGGCGGCTGAAACGTACCAAATCCACTCATCTCCGCCTTCGGCTGTTCAGGAGGTCTGCAAAGAAAAAAATTAAACACAAAAATCTTCAAATAACACATCAACAACCCGTATTTTCGAGAAAAACGGGGATACGAAAAAGACGCCACCCACGTCACCTATCGATTAGAAGCCTACCGTAATTTTCGGTCGTTGCGACGAATTCTCTGTTCAAAAAGTACAGTATGACAACGTTATTGATTGGTGTTACCAACAGCCAAATTTATCTTAGCGGCTGTTTTAGGCCTTTTCTGAGCGTTTAATATAATTTTAACAACTAACAATGACGAAATACGACTACACATGAATAAGTAAGAGCAGTATCGCGGGTAGAGACCGAGTAACGCCTCTCCAACGACAAAAAATGAGAAGTTTGCTTCTCCAATGAGCAGCCAACCGCTAAACATTCGATCAGTGAGGCGAATGGGTGATGTTCACAGTCACATAGGCTATACACGGCGTCTATTCGCGGGTACACACCCTCTCTGTTGCGACGGCTGCGGCGGCGGCTGATACTGCTGCTGCAGTTGTGGAGCATTCTGTCGCTGCTTGTCAGCAAGCAGCTGTCGGTTCAGATCCTTCCTCATCTCCAGCGCCCTGTGCTCCACGTCGTCGAACTGCGACCGCAGCAGCTTGTGTCGTCCCAGCCTCGTTGTCAGCTCATCAGACAGGCTGCCTGCAAGGACAAAGTGTTAGTGGGACAATAACAATATATCGGGGAAGGGGGGTATGGCTAGTTCAACCAATAAACAAGCCAACCTCTGGACATAAAGCTAATGAATCTACGCTAAACAACAAGGGAATGAATGGCCGTTAGAGATAAGATTGGTCTTGGCTATACTACATCACTAGGTCTTGGAATGCCTCTTTTGGAGTGAGCAAGGACCGGGTGGTTCCATGCAACAAGTGACAGATAACGGCAAAAGTGGAGTTAGCAGCACATATGGGACGAATTTGATGCTGGTATTTGTAGAATGAGATTTAGGTGTCGCTGATTACGAGAGTCTACGACCATTCCCAATCGGGTTGGCAGTTTGTATACGAGATCAGTTATGTTTCACGGAATCTATATACCTGTGATATCTACTATCAGTGAAACATAACTGATTCCGTACACAAACTGCCAACCCTAATTCCCAACAAGTAAGCGATAAAGGCAAAGGAGTGCGTAACTGATGATCGGGAGCACTTAGTGACATAGATACAACATCAGGCTACATCTAGAATCGTGTGGCGAATACGGTAAACGGGATACGGTACCTTACGACCTGCTGGTTTCTCCATAAGCGATAAAGGGGATGCGGATACGGTAAGTGGAGGGGAGGGGGTACGGTAAGGGATGAATTAGAGGGACGTATAAAAAATTTATAGGGATACGGTAATCAGCTTACGGTAAGCAGTATTATTTGTATGTGTAACTGGCGTAGATAAGATATATGGGGGGGGGCACGGATACGGTAAACGGACTACAGCATTAGTGGGCTTCGTAACTGGCTCAGATAGACAAAAGGGGTACGGTAAATGAAAATGATATACGGTAGCAGGTATAAGTTGGAAGTGTAACTGGCGCGCACTTCCATCGTTCGGACCTGCGGCGCTCTCCAACTGCAGAATCTCCTCCCTCGCCATGGTGCCATCCCCTCTTCCTCCTCCTTCCTCGACCTCCGTCCTCTTCTGAATCATCTCCGCCTGTCGACCACCCTCCACGCCCGTCCAGATCGGTCGCTGCGCCGTCAACAGGGTCATCTTCCTGAAAACAGGAAGCGATTGCTCAGAACCGTAATTGAACGTCCTCAATTATCGATCCCAGCATTTGAGCACGCTTATTAAAAAAGCAGCAAAAGGGAAGCATTTGGTTCCGAAGGCCCACTCAAAATCGCTGTGTTTTTGTATCAAATAGCAACGGGGCCATCTTCCTGAACAAAACAAACGTTAAGATCTGTAAGATTTGCCCTCCATTCCACAATTATGGCGCAAATGTCATGTCAATTGTCATGGCCAACGCGAGAGAGCGGCGGCTCGTAATTCGGTGCAAAAGAGAGAATGAAAATGCTATGGTCAATCATTTGCCCTCCCCGCCACTATTCTCACAACTGCTAACTGCATGTTTCTGAAAACAGGGAGAGATTGCACAGAGCCATTACGGCAGAACCGGAATCGAATATCCTAAATTACAGGCGATGTATCTCATCCGTATCAGAAGAGTAGAAAAAGGGGAACATTTCATTTCGAGGCCCCACTCAATATCACCGGGTTGAAATACATAATGGTCCGGTGTTAAAGGTAAGAGTTGTGCCCGGAATTCACGAATTTTCAGACCATATATGGCAGTCAGAATACTAACGTCATCTTCCTGCACACAGGGAGATATTGCACCGAACCAATACGGCAGATTCTTATTAGGACATCCTAAATTTCCGAACGGAACGAGTGTCAAAAAAGCAGCAAAATGGAAACATTTGAATCCGAGACACCACACAAGATCACCGGGTTTAACTATCACAACATTCAACATTGGATATCGATCGATTGCGGTTCTTTTAGGCTTCTACTACACCAGGGACCGTATGCATGAACAATGACGATGGCTCGTTTGTCCATTTCACTATTATGGCGCAAATGTCCATGGCGCACTTTTCTTGCACACACCCCTCCCCCCATTTGTCATGACCAACGCGAGAAAGCGGCAGCTCGTAATGGGGAGCAGAGACGAGAATGAAAATGCGTTAGTCTACCATTTCCCCTCCCCACCACTATTTCCACTATTTTTACAGCATAGATGGCGGTCAGATGATTAACGTCATCTTCCTAAACACGAAGAGCCATTGCACAGAACCATTATCGTAGATTCTGAATCGATCATCCAAAACTACCCAATGAATGCTCACCATCAAAAATGTAACAAAAAAGGGAAGCATTTGAAGCCGATGCCCTACTCAACATCACCGGGTTTAACGATTACAACATTCATTCGGGAATCGATCCCTTGCGCTTCTTTTCGCCTTATCCTACATCAGAGCCCTTATCCATGAACGGTCGCCTGGTGACAGTGACGTCATCAGACGAGGAAGAGCGGTTCGCCGTTTTGCCTCCATCTAGCCTGATGACGTCACTTTCGCCAGGCGAACGTTCGTGCATACGGGCTCTGATGTAAGAGAAGGCTAACAAAAGTGCAGTCGATCGTTTCCCGAACAAATGTTGCCACACAAAACCAGGTGATCTTGTGTGGGGTCTCTCGGATTCAAATGTTTCCCTTTTGCTACTTTTTTCATTACAATCTGAAAATGTCGTATCGGCATCGGTAAGAAAAGTATGGGTAATTTAGGATGGTTGATTCGGAATCAACCGCATTCCCTGCATGCGCCTCACCCTTCTCCAGATTCCGGCTGCTCTGTAGACGTGTCCTCCCTCGGAACGATGCCCAGCGCGTCGTGCAGGTGATTCTCCAGCCTCTCCTGCAAACATTCAAATCCGTCGTTTCCCGCCAAAATCCCCCTGATTCAGGGGAGGGCATTCAAACGTCCACACTATGGTTGGCATAAGATAAGTTTCACATGAAATGACAGCACCTTTATGATTCTAATTCGACTACACCACTCGGTTCGGTTACCTATGAAACGAGACAATATCTTCGCGGAAATCAGAAGTATGAAAAATGCACTTTACTTCATTTGGAAACCGTAGACCATTTCCCATTCCCGCCACTCCAGTCCTCCCCCCACATACCTTCCTCTTCTCCTCTTCCTTCTCGTAGTGTGCATTGTGGCCCGAGACGCTCTTCATCGTGAACATGAGACTCCGCTGGCCGGGTGCAGTAATCAGGCTCTGCAAGCAGTATGTGTTGCACAACAAGTCCTTCGCAATCTGTTTTATGTGCTGGAGACCCCGAGGGACATAGCCGACATCTTATCATGTGTTGTGATAATGTCGGTTGTGCTAACGTCACACTCCCGTTTCACAAGGAGGTACTTTCTCATTCCTTACGGGAAAATCGCGAAGAACGTTGCCGACATCTTATCTAAGCGTAAGAGCCCGAATTTTCATTGAAAAATCGCGTGTGGAAATTCCGAATCGAGAATTTTGGGAGAGGCAATACTTCACACCGTCCATTCCTCCTAACTAATTTGAAATTGAGACTCACGACAGTAATAGTTTTAGTAGAGGAAACAGCGCAAATTCCCCTAGACAATGCTCAAGAAGTGACGCTGCCGACAATGAGGGGCGAGGGTAGGATCCGTGTGAATTAATATGCATAGGCATTCCACAAAAAAGGTAAAGGGGGGGGGGGTCAATGTGGTACTTGTGTGGTAGCCCCTTCGAACCCGGCGCATGTATGTATCGAACGTGCTCACCATTCTCTGCTGGCCTGCTGCGAATAGAGGTACGTGCGTGGCAGCCCGAGCACCTGCAATGTATTTCATGAGTCAACGAATATTGATCATAGCAAATCTATGGCAACGAACATAAAGGTTGTTTGTTAGATGCTGAGAAACATCGCAATATTGTATTGAGTCCCCAGCACTAGCTAATATAACCCATGCGCAACATTTAATCACCTGCAATGTATTCACTTAGTTAAATGACCAACTTGTCAGGTAAATCAAGGAAAGTCTATGACAACGAACATAAAGTTGTAAGTTAGGGGAGAAAATCGACATCACATTAGAATGTACCCCAAACACTAGCTATCATATCCCGCGACCTTGAATCACCTGTGATGTATTCTTTTAGCTAAATGACCAATTCGACAAGTAAATCATATCAAGTCTCTGACCATGGGTATAACGATTGTTAGTTACATAAAATCACCACGAAATTAGAACGTGCCCAAACACCAGATATTACAACCCATGTGCAACCTTGAATCAACTGTAATGTGTTCGGTGAGGGAATCAATTCGCAAGGAAAATCAAAGTAGCACGCTGAGCTCGAATTAAAAGAGTGATAGGCACACAAATCGAACATGAAAACAGAACGCGCCCCAAACACTAGCTAAAATAACCCATGTGCAATTTCCAATCACCGAGTACCATTGAACGGCGGTCTTCTATTGTTAATTTTGCACATGAAGGGAGGACATTTTTCCTGTATAATTTCCTTCTGTTCTCGCTCCAAATTTTGCTGTTTTCTCATTACAGTGTAATTTTTCTTCTTTTTCGCCCTTTTGATGAACTCTAAACGGTTTAACTTCCCGTTGATATCTTATTATTGCTAAGTAATAAAACTAGGCGAGTCTCTGTTTGCAACGTTAGCTCACAGGAACGACCTACGCTGATGTTGGTTGTCTTCTAGAAACCGCCAACGTGCTAAATCATGTGCGAATGAAAAAAATGATCAATCGCGCCTTCGAACGTACCTATTGTCTCGTTCTTTCTCGATACTGGGCCCTTATTCAACTGCTCTGAGGGTGCTCGCTTAGGAATATTGATTTCCAAGTTTCCTCCGAGCAAAAACTTGGTATATCCAAGTGAGAACAGATAAATATAACTGGTGTCAATTCCTTGTGTATTGAACCCACAATAACACAACTATTTGCAATCAGCCTACATCCTCACAACAAGGCACGTTATAGGAGATTATTGTAGCAAGGGATACGGTAGCAAATTTGTTAGTTATTGTAGTAAATTTTTTGGGATACGGTGATATGTGAGGAATCGAATGGTAAACTTTGAGAGTTCAATGGTCCCCACAAAGGGAAAGCCGCGCAAAGTGGAGCAGGAGCAGCACATAAAAGAGGAAGCAACCTTTTTTGACATCATAATAGGACTTTTTCTCGCTCCCCATCACCTCGGGAGTAAGAAAAAATAGGCCTCTCGGAGTGAAGTTTTTTGACCCCTAATGAAAACTTTTTCTTCCGAAAATGTAGTATATTACACTTGATTTGTAACAGCTTAATTGGAGAAGGGGCAAGGGGGGGGGGGTGGTTGCTTGATAGTGGAATTTTTACACGTCATTTTTGCCAGAAGGAATGCGAACGAATATAAATAAGTAGTTTGACTAACGACGAAATGCGCCCCCCCCCACAGCTCCCCTAGCACCCGACTCCCCCCCCCCCCCCCGCCCCCCCGGCCCCCGGCGCGGCGGGGCGAGGGGCTGAATGTGTCAATTTCTCCCCTCATTTTTGACATGTCTCAATCGAACGACTATAACTAAAGATCTAGGCATCACTACCAATTCGAGATAAATTAACCGTATTTAAGGATGTATCTATGACGCTTCCGAGAGATGGGGATGCAGAAGAGGACAAGAGATCAGTGATCGAGAAGATCGATGCAGAAACGTCTTCCCCTTCTGCTGGAGACAAGGACGATGTGGTTCGTTTATTTCGCCTATTTACAATTTGTAGCCAGAAGTGTGCTGATCCTAGGATTTAAGGTGTCCCCCCCAAATTTTGCTATTTTGTGTCCGGGCCCCGCTAAATTTGGCATTTTGGGTCAGGGGCCCACGCAAAATTGCCATTTTTGTTGGATTTACTGGTCTACTGCCCAACTCTGCAATAGAAAGATCTGGCACGATATGACTTCTGCCCCGTTTGCATCAAATAGATACGTGGATCGTAAATTTATGTTCCATTGCACTTTTATATGTTGGTGAATGCTCGTAGAGCTCACACGGACATAGCATATAAAAGTATTAGCCTGATGTTGGGTAAAACTTTATGAAGAGCACGTGGAAATAGTGTTTCAATAGGTAATTAAACAGTGACAGATATTGAGAAATTGGCAAATGAATAGCCCCGCTGCATTTACCACAAACAACTAACTCGTCACATCTGCTTTGTTTCCTCCTAGCGAATACGATATGAACTGGTAGGGAATGGAAGCAAAAGTGCATTTTTCATTCGACTAATTCGCTCTGAAAGTATTTCTTTTTTTTCTGGTTCATGGCCGCTCCGAGGGAATTATACGAATAATAAGTGCACTTCTGCTTCCTTTCCTTAATCAATTGAGGGGGGGGGAGGGTGAAGAGACGCTAAAGAAGCGAGACAGTTCACCCAGCTCCAAATGCATGTTTCAAACATAAGTAGTTCGCAGTCTGATGACGAAATTCAGAAGTTGGAGTGCAGTTTCTGCGACGTGAAATGCCGAAATATCAAGATTCTGAAGATACATCAAAAGCGAGTCAGTTTGCGCGTTTTTAATATCGTGTTTAAAAAATAATAGACGAAATCTATAATATTACAGAGTTCTCTTCTAATTTCATAGGGTCACATGTTGGTTCAAGCCTGATTTTTATGATTCCTTGTCCAATAATATATAGTTATCAGATGTTCTGAAAATTTTGCGCTTGGACTATGATAATCTGGGAAAGGGAGGATTGCTGTATCCTTTCTTTGCTGTAGCTTTTGATTTTATTTTCGTTCTCATCCAGTGGCCGTATGCAAGAAGCTTCGCCATTGGCGAACCTTCGAAATGGTCGTAGGCACTCGAACCAAAGAGTAATGGATAGTATTCGGCGATACAAGTTCTACCGTAACCGACCTACCGTAATCCTACAGGAACCAAACCAAAAATTCAAAATGTTCCGATCGCCGCCATTTTCACCCCATACCCTCAATCGACCACGAGGAATGCAAAAATCGTATCCTCCACTTCCGTATTCTACCGTAACATACCGCAATC
>JACMIF010001558.1:0-22126 GCA_014805445.1 Diplogasteroides magnus | reverse complement strand
CCCCCCCACCCACCCCCCCCTCCCCCCACCTACACCCACCCACCCCCCCCTCCCACCCCCTTCCGCGTCGCCCGCCCCCTTCGGTGGCGGTTGGCTGTTTGAGTAGGAGAACGGATATATTTCACGAAACCAATAACTGTCAAAATATATACCGATCCGTGAAACATAACTCACTTCATACTCAATCAGCCAACCTTAATATGTGTTTATTGCAGACTGTCAAAGTTGCCCGCTCGTTTCACCGTCGACGCAATCATCGAGGACGTGAGTGTCTACACTAGGGAACGACTTATTGAACGTTTTTCGTTTATGCGTACCGGTGAATTATTCTCTCTCGCTCATCGTAGACGATCGGTCGGATGAGGGCAGAGACGAAAGCCGTTCCAAAAGTCGTTCCATAGTCTGCACTGTGTCTCCCCTTGTGTGTCACATTCTTTCGCTATATAGATTTATACGTCAATTCAAGGGGAAATTAATCGAGCGTTTCGTGAATTATCATTATAGTTATTGAAATGTATGAATCATAATACAATAGAGTTGTTTAAGTACAGAAAGGAAATTCGCGGAAGTCGGACTGGAGATACCGCGACGGGCAACGACGAACTCTACGTGGAATCAGACTCTACTGATCAATGTGTCTACAACAAGAATGAGATGGAGGAGAGCAGTCTGGGGGTCTGCGACTACTTCAATGCAACCATTGGGTGAGAGTAGACGATTGCTGGTAGTTTTTATTACTTTGTAGTATTCGTTTCAATGGTACTACGTATTTGAAGATATACCCTCTGTGAAACATATCCCACAAAGTAATGAAACTTCCAACTAGGGTTTCTAAATCAGTAGTAAAGCACTTCCCATTCGTCTAATTTCCGCGGAGCAGTTTTGTCTGCGTTCGCTAGACAATCGCTCCAAGTGGATTAGACGATTGAGAAGTGCACTTTACTACCGATTTAGAAACCCTAATTGGAAGTTTTATTACTTTGTGAGATCTGTTTCGGAGAGGGTATATCTTCAAATATATAGATAGTAACATTGAAACATAAACCATAAAGTAGTATAATTGCCAACCATAGAGAGAGGGGATAGTGATGGTGGATGAGGGAAGGAATTGTTCAGCACCCAGTTGCTGTACAAAACGGAGAGGAAACAGTTCGACTCGTTGATCAGAAACCCTGGAGAGAATGCACAGGGAAGGAAAGTGAATGAGGACGAGACTCCTGAATTGGAGAATCTAAAGGTAATGGTTGTCTATTCTTTCCTCTCCAGTCACGTAGGGAGTAAGGTTGACAATATGTATACGAGATTAGTTTCACGAAAGCATTATAAGTCTGATATGCAAACTGCCCACTCTTCTAGGGAGTCACACGGAAGATCTCCCAGAACTCCCGCTGATAGAGACATGCACACTTGCAATTCAAATAGCACATGAAGTGTTCGAGAACGGCAGTTCTGGGGATATTTATATTATAATGAATGTGTTCTTATAGATTGTGCCCTCATCTGTCTATGGATTGTCCCATCTTCTCCGCCTCTTTGTCATGTGAGATTTTTTATTTGCAATAGCAGCTGCACACTCTGCCGGTACGATCTTCCAGCAGCATGAATTCTATTCTTATATGATCAGCGCTACTAAAATGTGGCTGGTTGTTCAAATTTATGATAAGTTAAGACATCTCAGATGATGTAAAAAAATGGATGTTAATAAAATGAGTTGTGTTCAGTCAGGGACCTCTTCTCTCCCAAACGATGTGGAGCGACAGAAGCATCAATCTCATTCTCAGGTCGGTATATTTATATCATGTTGTTTCCACTAAACATTATATTATAATTTTTATACATTCATAACAAAAATTTGTATGGATACAATGCATCAAAAAGGCAAGAATGAATTGGTTGCCAATGTTTTGTGGTGGGCGATGAAAAACAGATATTCTATACACAGACATTCTTGCAGACATGTGCACGACTTTCTCGTTTGGCTGAGCAAGAACTCGACGAAGTACTACAACATCGATGAGGATTACGAGGTATTGATGGATACTGAAGCCTTCGTTAGGGTTGGTTTCGAAAACGGCAATTTTGCTCGTGAAAGTATATTTCTCATTCGTCTATTGTACATAACCGCTCCGAGGCAATTAAACGAATACGAAATGTACTTTCTCGCATCAAATCACCGTTTTAGATAGCATTAGATAGTAGTAGATCTAATAGATACCTTAGTCTTTGTCCAATCTCTCTTTAATATCAGGTAGCAGACACTACTCATACCAGTTGAATGGGATGACAACACACAGTGCCATGTACCCATTCGCTTCCATTCGTCTCAATTTCCCCTATAACCTTTCAACTGACAAATGTTCTCCCTAATTGTTGTCGTTATTTCCAGGCAAACTCGCCTGTCTTGTTTCATCTCTTTACTTTGCTTTTGCACTCGCAAAATGTTGTTAATTTTCGAACTTGTTATTTTGAAAATTGATCTGTAGAAAAGATGTTGTTGATTCATGTTGTTATTAACGCTCATCATCATGTTGACCCTTTTGTTGATGTCCAGTATGGTTGGGCGATTAAGTGAGTTAGTGCGTTCCGTGTCTCTAAATCCCCCTCTACCCGGTCGTTCTTCTCCAATGAGAGATGGCCACACTGTGAATAGTTAGAGGTTGAGACTGCACTTAGTCAGTCATTCGCACAAGCATGGTGTCCTGTGAAGGTGTTTTTTGATGGAAATAGTCCCCTCTGCACCATTCTTCTCCTAATTAGAATCGTTGATCTTCTTGAACAATGTTTCACCCTTGTTCTCCATTCCAGTCTGTGTTGTTATTGGTGTTCGTTTTAATTTTTGTTATCTTCTTCGTTCCCATTTTTCTCTTCACTGTAACATGAATGAATTTTTTTTGCTAATAAAGGAATTATTGGAGTTTTTGCCGGGTTTTCTGCGGAAATGCGTCGCCCGAAACGCTTTGAGGATATCTTGAAACTTATTTTTAAATGTAGTTGTATCTGTAGGTGGAAGGGATGATTTTTGGTCGAGTATCGGGTAAATCTTGCATTTGGCAAGATTCATTGCTGTTGCGGCACATTTGTAGGAAGATTTATTGTATGCTAGGAAAGGTTCTCAAGCGAATTCTTCCGAAATTACAGGGCGCTCTATGCAGAGAGGAGACGGTAGCTGCTAAAGGAAGGAAAAGAATAAGAAGGAGTGGTGAGGCGGGTTGCAAGACTCCCTTCATGACTAGGGATCGGAAAGCAAGCAGAAGTGCATTTTTCTGGCTAATTCAGTCGGAACGATTGTCGATCACATGAGAAAGGCAACCGCTACGAGGGAATTAGACGTCATTAAAATGTACTTCTACTTGCTTTCCCTACCCTATGCGTGTCTGAAGCTTCACATGAAATGTCGCCTTAACTGTGATCCACACTCAGTCACTCACCCTATCGTAATTTGTTTTGAGCTTCTTATCATTTCCCCTGAACGCCAAGATCATTGCAAGCGCTAGAAACAAACGGGGCTGCAGAACTTATCTTGCTCTTATCAATTGGTCGCTTCCCTTGCATTGCACCCTAAAAGGGGAAGGGTTCCACGGGCGTTGGAAGCAGCACCGACAAATTTACAATGCAACACCATTCCCCAATCTCTTTGTGTTAGGTTCAGCTCCAACTATACCAAGAGATGAGATTACTGGCCATATCAGATTGGGAGGTTAGCTAAAAATTGTACTTAAACGATGACGTTTTTAAATTTGATTTTATTTGCGGCCTTGTTTAGAGTGGCTATAAGGCATACGGAACGCTTATCATTTTTCACGCAAGCAACTTCGATTTATTTCGTTGTTGAATCATATTTGAAATGAGTAGCGAAAGAATGAGATAGCGGGCACAGAGAGTCCGATACTGGCCGTTCTCGGAATATCAGACAACTGCGCCATGGACACTTGCGACACAATGGTGAAATGGATAATGACTACAAGATGACGCATCTGCCGATTTCACCACTTTGGCGAAACTGTCCATGGCGCTCTTCCCGTTCACCGATTAATAAGAGCACCTGCGGTGACAGTCTTAGTTTGATACTAGTTCCGGTGTTCAAAGTAGAGGCATTTGGTGTATGATGCTTATATGCGTAATGTCCATGGGTTTCTGATCATCCATTTTCCTGCCCCTACATCTCATAAAATTAGGAAGATTTCACGACGTAATGCGCTGCGCACTGTGGATTTTATGGTTCTAGATTTTGGAGGGGGTTGGCGTAGATTACTGTATGAAACCTTTTGCTTTCTCTATTATCACCACGTCGCATTTCCCATGTGACTTCTTTTTGTTTCGATTCTGCACAGAAAAATTGTTACTGGTCTTTCTTTCCTCCTCTCCCTCTCCCACTATCCATCTTTCTTTTTCGCCCTCTTCATTCTTCCTCTCTTCAACCGGCCGTCGCTTCCCCATTTCTTTCTCTGCATCTCTACCCACTCTCTCCATTCCGCGCACTCTCTCGCCTATCGAATTGTTCTCTACCCACCCTATGCTCTCTCCTCTTACCGTACTCTCTCGTCACTCTCTCCCTCCTTCTTTCTTTGCTACTTTCCTTATCTACAGTACTCACTCCGCTCCTCTCCCGACTTCTTCTTGGGACTCTCTCAATCCTGTGCACTATCTCGGGTGACAGACAAGAGTGTCATGGACGTTTGCGCCATTGTGGTGAAATGGACACATGCGCCATGATAATACTGGCCGTGAGAATGATGGCGCATGTGTCCATTTCACCACAATGGCGCAAGCGTTGAGGTCGCTCTTGTCTGTCACCCCACTATCTCACCTGCACTTTCCGTCTCCCTGTCTCTGTGTCTCCAGTTCACACGCTATTTCGTCGGTGCTCTATCCGTCTGTCGCTCTCTCAATACCCCCTGATCTCTCGGTTCTGCCTATTATTCCCCCCACCCGACGACGGAAAAGATAGACAACAGAACTGAAAAGAGGGTGCGAAGAGCGCAGAGAGGTTAGAGCGATTGGGGCGAGAGATTACGGTAGGGCGAGAGGGCGCGAGAGAGGGCATAGGGATGAGAGAGATTGTGGAGAGAAGAGAGACGCAGAGAGGCAGAGACATGGGAGTAGGGCAGTTTGTGGAGCGTCTACATCTCTGCCACCCTCTTCACTCCACACACACTCTCTCCATCTCTAGACTCGCTCTCTCCTCTCTCATTCACTCACTCTACCACCATCCCATCCCCTGTCTCCTCTATTCTCTCGCAATTTTAGCTCCCCCCGATCTGTAGAGGAGCAGCAGCAGCCCCGACTTGTTTCTTTTAACCATCTCATTCACTCCTTCGTTTTGCTCTCAGGACCACCCCTGAAACTCCTCTCCCGTGAAACGGATGAATAGTGCCTTTCAGCTGACCTCCTCTTTGTTCTCGTTCTTGCCCCGTTTTATTGTTGCGGGTGATGATCATGTAACATATCACGATAGAGACGTCTCTTTGACTCCCTTCCCCGCTATTTTGCCGTTGTATATTTTTATTGCTCGTCTGATGACGATGGTGTGCCCAACAAGTGCTTGCTCTAAGATTGGGTCGCGTATTTGTGTCATCAATTTGACACATTCATTCTTGGCGTTTTGTCGTTGCAAGCAACGATCGTCCTCTTGGTGCTTTAAAGGGGCTGTCCAGGGCGCCGAGCCGAATCGCAAACTGACAAGGTCACTGTAGAAAATGAATTTGCCAAATTGTTAATGAAAAGAAAATTTATGTTTTTGCTTCTATAGTGGTGTGAGTCCCTAGGTCTAAGTGCTAGCTATATTCTCTGTTAGGCTGTTTTCACTTCAAAACAAGAGAAAAGCTCAATCAAAGGAGCTACAATGACATTTCAGTTTGCAATACTCGGCGCCTCGGACAGTCCCTTTAAAGAACCAGCAACATTTTGGTCGCGGTGATCGTAGAAGAGTTGGTGCCCCTGATCAAGCTGGTAATGTCTGGGTCCGAGGTTGCAATAAATAGAGAACCATTTATGATCACCAGCCAGGGGGGTGAGAAAGGGTGTTGCACATCTTTATTGTGTCATGAGCTGTCTACCTATCCGTAGCTGGTGAGAGAGGAGCACAGAGGGGAGAGAGAGCGAAGCTATTAGGCTAGAGACGGCTAAGTGTTTCGAGTCGGTGATCTAATTTTCACGCGATCCTTACGGGTCGTTGTGTAATCTAGAAAAGTCCTGACCATCAATTGAATTGTTTTCTTGAACTTAGATTAGCAACGGGACCGCACAGATGAGTAGCGAGTAAGTGATGGGGGTGTCAAGGTAATTAGAGTTTGAGAACAAGTACACAATATGATCAAGCGGAAGTCATTCCATTCCGTTCACTAGCGCTCCGGTCTCTTCTGTGTTAATGGGTTCTCAAAAGTGGTAATAAGCAAGTAAATCTGTCATTTTTCTCTCCTAGACGATTGTTTAATGATGATGGGTCGAAGAGCGGATCTCCCTATTACGGTAACAATGCATTGCATAATCTTTTATTGCCCTCATCCTTTTCTCTATCCTGAGGGCGGTGGGGGCAATTTGTCTTCCATCCGAAAAGATGGCACTTGAATGAAGCGGCAATGAAGTATTTCGATGTTCCGTATCCATGCTTATACGGAGCTGCCAAATACTGTAACCTCCTAGACACTATTCCCCCATTCTGATGATCTAATTCCCCGCGCTTCCAATGGGATCATTTTATGCAGTGGAATGATTAGGATCGCGCTTATGCTAGAAGTGGAGGAATGAGGGACATCAGTTATCGGGTAAAAGACGCGAGCACCATGGACATTTGCGCCATAACGATGAAATGAACACTTGCGCCATCGTTCTCGTTGTTTTCACGGCACGCAGGTGTCCACTGCACAACTATGGCGCAATTGTCTTGTCATTCACCCCAGTTCTACGCGTGTCTGATTTTGTTCGAGATATGGCCTTTGGGGCGATAGTGAGGTTGCATTACAGTCATTATTTGTGGTCATTATTTGTGACAGTTGGGAGAAAGAGCATTTGTCTTTCCTAGATGAGTGTCATTTTTATGGATAGCGCTCCCTCCTTTGTATGGGTTCAGTGATTGGCAGACTGAATGGGATGAGATAGGATGCAGGTGTCAAACCATGGCAGTGAGAGAGGCACAGGGAGAGACCCTCTATGCCGCCGTTCTTTTCTTCTTTCCCTCTCCTCTCTTCCCTCACCCCCTACCCTATCTCTACTCCATCACTCTGGCCGTCTGAATCTCTCACTATTGCGCTCTCTCTCGTCCCTCTAGCAGCCTGCGTCTCTACCTTTTGCACACTCTCTATTCTGTCTGACTGTCTGCACTCTACGCATGACTGCCCGTTGTCTCTGCGTCTCTCGCCCTGGCGCTGTGTCTAGGGCAGCGTATGGCCACCCTGCGCCCTCCACTGGACCCCATAGTCTGTCTGTGTCGCGTCTTTTCTGAATCCCCCCCTGACTCCTTACTCCCCGCAATTCCCTCCTCTCCCTCCTTCTTGTCTCCTGAGTGCAGCTCGAGTTCAGCTACACCAGAACTTATGATCCAGAAGTCTTCTACGTGGTAGCTCACTGCTGCATGTTCTGAACAGCCATCTTGCTCTCCACGAGTTCAACTCCAGTCATTCTATCCCTTCTTATGTACCTCATTCTCTACTTCCACATCCACCTCCTGATCGCGCAGTCCTTTCTGGCCCTGTGCTTCGATATCTACACCGTGCTGCAAAATCTTCTTCTCATTTGAGGAGTCTACTACACCGAGAAGATCGGAACGTCTGAAGGAGCAGCAGAGACAGAAGAGGAGGAGGAGGAGCGATGTCGGTCCACGGTCAGTGCAGTGCCTTTTCATTCATTTTTGTCTCTCTTGTTGAATTCGGGTAGCAGCTACGGAATATAGCTGCATTATTACCAAACTTTGCGGTGGTGGTCAAACGGCGTTTGAATTTAAAAAAAATGCGAAATATGATTTCATGAGATATTGTGAATGGACAGTGCAGCGCTTTTCCCTTCATTTGATCCTTTTCTGCCTTGTTGAATTCGCGCAGCAGCGGCTTGTTTTTAGCTTTACCAAGGGGTTTGTATGCTCTGATCTGCGAGCTCCTGATGGGCATAGATTTTAGAGATCTTCTCTTTTTAACACACTTTAACCACTCATTATCAAAGAATTTTCAAATGAGATGGTGTGATAGGGCGCCGAGAACACATTTAAACACCGGAAGGGAGCATGAGAAATTAATGTTACATTCTCTCCCTGTCTCGCAGCACACTCGCCATCTAGTTGTTTTTTAAAGGAGATGAGAGTAGTATTTCTACTTGAGAAAAGCAATTCCACCATAGTAGTGAAACGAAGCCCTTTCGGTAAGCATTTCATCATTATAGCGCTGATGTCTATGCCGTTGGTGACTTACACTTGTCAGACATATACACTATCTTTTCTTGCGCCTCATTCATCTCTCTTATTGTCAGACAATTTGGTCTGTCTCATTGCCTCTGAGCGTGTGAGACAGTCCCATTATTTTCCATTACAACTATCCATCCCTATCATTGCTGTCGAAAGCATCGCCACGTACTACATGTAGCATTGTTATACTTGAATACAGATCCATTTACTCGTTTCACTAATTCACCAGTAACTAATTTAGAAATTAGTTAGGTAAAATCGGCGTTATAGCTCCAAGGAATTAGATATCTTTATGTCGCAATGGCCATCAGCCAGTCTTCGTGATGATAGAATTATTTTTTAAAAGGCCTTTTTGCTCTCCGCTCTTATCCTCAATCTCATATGGAATGGGAAAAGGCGCAGTCTCTTCCTGATCCTCTCTTGTCGCTGTATCCTTATCCGATAGGAGATGAGAAATATGATAGCGCCGTGGACTCTTGCGCCATAATGGTGAAATGGACACTCTGCGCCACTGTTGTCGTTAACTGCTCATTGTCAGCGCCATGAGAGAGTGAACAGGAGACATTCCCGCCTGATTGACTTCCACTACCAAATGTTCGCTAGGATGTCCCCTAGACTGGGCAGTTGCACTTATGTTCCACCGATTATTTATATCGACAGTGTAACTGTCAACTTTAATAACACTGTCCATTTTCCGATCCCCCATAATCGCGACTAAACCCTCCCATAGACCGCAGCGCGGAAGAGAAAAAAAGGGGGGGGGGAGAAGCTGGAATACCAGAGGATTAATTCCCATCCTTGCGGACAGTTCATTTCTCCTTCATCCTTCCTCTTTCTTCTTCATGCTCTTGTCCTCTGATGGGGCCGTGCACTCGAATTCGTCCTTCTTCTCTTTCTCTTCTTCTCTCTCTCCATTCTTCATGGCTATTCGCCTATATTTCGTCTTCCACCCTGCAGCATCCACCCCAGACAAGCGCACTTTCCCTTTTACCTCACTCTCTGCTTCTCTAGCCCCTACAGTAATCCTGACTATCGCCCTCAGGTGCACTCTAGCTGTCTGGCTCTCTCGCTTGGGTACGGTATCTCGTCGAGCCTCTGCGTCTCTAACCCCTGATTGTTAGTGGCGTGGGACGTGCAATATGTTTCTTAAGAGAGTTTGAGGGGCGGTGAAAACGATCAGAACGCTCTGACCGTCTGCGCTCTCTCTGTGAGGAGTACTCTCTCCTCTGCTCTCGCGTCTTCTTTTCCTTCCTTTCTTTGGTTCTCCCGACCACGTCTATTGCTATTCCATCACCTCTCTTGAGTTATACATGGTGCGCGGCCACAAGCGAAAGAGACAGCCGCTGAAAGGTATTTGCGTCATTATAGGCATATAATTAATAGCTTTATTATTGTGAACTAGCGATAATGTGGAAGAAAACGTCGTCTTCAAATCACCCTTAAAAGAACTAATCACCATTTACAATGTATGCTGTAGCAAGAATCCGCGGGGTCGCAAAAAATGCGCATGCTAATTTATTAGCACCCTTGATAAGCTTCCTATGAGCAATCACGGGAAGTAAACCACAAACCTTTCCTGAAATTGATATTCACTGTAGAAATTCTAGAAAAAAATCTGTCGTAGCGTGGACTTGGCACTAGGATGGAATAGGCAACCTGATACAGCTGACTGTTTCGAGAGGCCCGAATTCTCACTCGAATGAACGACATTTGTGCCATGGTAGTAAAAAAATTCGCCGATTATGCAGCTCATGCAGCGGGAACGGACATGCTGCTGAAAATGGTAGTCACGAGCAGGGCTGGGACTTTCTTGTTTCTTGTACAAGAAAATTTATTGTTTTCTTGGGGTTTTAGCAAGAAAAAATTTCTTGGTAAATTTCTTGGGTTTTTTTTGTCCCAAGAAATTTTCAAGAAATTTTTATAGTTTTCACAGCAGAATTATCGGAAAAATAGGTGTTGAAATGATTTTTTGAGCAATTTATTTGAATTTTTCGTTCAAAATGAGTTATTTTCCTTCAAATTGGCCAGTTACACAGCAGAAAATGTATTAGTTAATAATAATACATTTCGCAGTCATTTTTTGTTGTTTCTAATTGCAAAATAGAAATAAAAAAATTTCTTGTTCTCTTGGGTTTTTCTTGGGTTTTTTTCTCGAGTTTCTTGTACCAAGAAAATTTCTTGGGTGACCTTTTCTTGTCCCAGCCCTGGTCACGAGGTTGCGTTATTGCACCTCTCTGCTCACTTTTGATCACGGTCTCGGGGTTTTTTCTGGTTAATCTAACTGCTGGATCTCACGAGCGAAAAAAAGAGTTCCTCTTGACCGCATTCTGTCGTTTATTTCCTGCACTTGTGTTGTAATCCTCCCAAGGAGTGCTAATTGTCTTGCGAGCAATTTTTGCGACCCCGCGGATGTGCGCTGCTTGTTGCAGTATATCTATGCTGTTTTCTTCACTTTGGGATTCTGTCTTTGAAGAGTTCACTCTATACATATTATGGTCCTTGAGAGTTGTGAGATCATTGGCAGCGAATATCAGCAGTTCTTCATTTTGATAACGCTGTTCTTTTGCTGACCCCTTTACCGCTCAGCATGGCGTAACTGCGTGCAGATAGCCTACACGATGGTTAGCATGGTCAGAAGAGCGTCATAAACAGCATGCTGCATATTCTAAACGTATTGAGATGCAGACCGTTTAATAGAGACAGGTTGGACGAATAACAAATGCCACTTTACTATTGCCATTTTGAAGGCCTTATTCTACATTCAGTCTAAATCTGTTCTCCTTGTAGAGCTGACGTCCCCTCGGCGCTCGTCGCGCAACCACGCCTCGACGTTGGCCCTCGATGTTCAACTGGGCATAGCCACCTCTGTCAAGGACGTCGAGGAGGAGAAGAAGGAGAAGGAGCAGAGGGGCAGGAAGGGGTGAGTTGGGCCTTCAAGTTGAAACATAGGCCGACCGGGTTTGAGCGAAATCGGAACAGGGCAAGAACTGGTTGCCTGAAGGCCGCGAGGATATTTTAAATTTTCTTAACTTTAAAAAGCATAACCGAGTCTGATTGCCTTGATAGACTTACGGTTGTTATGTGCTCCTGGTGAAACACATAGAAATTAGGTGAAAATGGTTGGAGGACGATTTATATTCCTGGACTGAAACATAACTGGGTTATTGGCAGACTGTAGAGAGCTGATGTTGAGTATCGTATTGTACTATTTAATTTAATGTTCTGCTGAATAGCAGACAACAGATGTATTGCTTTGGATCTATCCTTGGTTATTATATAGAGTGATTGAAACATAACTAAACCAGGCTCATTTCAGATCGAAGGACACATCTGCTCCCAAGAAGGTTACAGTATCCAAGGAGAAGCCGTCGCCCGTGGAGAAGAAGACGCCCCCCTCAGCCAAGGCTGCACCCAAGAGGAAGGGACCGAATCCTGAAGCGAAGAAGAAGGTATACTGTAATTTTACGCTTGGGACTCACCTGACCGTTTGAAATAAAATATTGGGTTTTTAACATGTCGTTTTCGAAATTACCCAGCATCCCTCTCTTTTGGCAAGTTGTCAGCTGTGTCTTCCTATCCCTACCCTCTGAAAGGCTGTGCCGTTCGCAATGAGCTGTCTGACCGTTCTTTACCGGGGATGTGTATGTATTTACCGGGGATGTGCATTGAGAAGACCGTGGGCGATCAAGAGCAGAAGTTGCCATATTCACGCGTTATATGACATATCTGAAGCATAGATTCAACGGGAACATAAATTTCTAAAATATTGGCTCAATTAGTCAATTTTATCAATATTCATCTATTAATTTTTAAAATTATATTAATTTAGAAGTCGAAGAAGGAGAGCAGCGTGAGCGACAGCGAGAGTGACAGTGAGGATGAGGATGGAGGAGAGGGCGGCAGACGACACAAGAAAAAGACGGACCCCAATAGAGAACCCACTGTCAAGGTGAGAGACGCAGAGGAAAGAGAAGGGTTAGAGTGCAGACAGTCAGAGTGCCAGCTGGGATTACGGTAGGACCCCGAGTAGTGTGAATTGCTGACTGGCAGTTAGGGGATACGGAGTCTTCCGGTTTACGGTGCTCTATAGTAGAAAGATTCTCTAGAGTAGACGCACCGTTACGGTATTCTAAGTCCGAGACACAGACTTAATCGATGAAGATAACGGTAGTATTCCCTGCAGGAGGTGATCGAGCAGCGGATGAGGATGCGCGGTCCGAGAGGAACGGACTTCTCGGTCTCACGACTGATCGGAGAAGCGAAGGGAGAGTCGCCGGCGAGTGAGGAAGGCAGGGAGGATGTCAATGGAGGAGTGCCTGATGAGACAGGTGAGGGATACTGTAGTGTGATGTGGGTTACTGTAGACAAGGAATTGAAGTTGTGATAATGCCATCTATTGGCAACTAGCTGTTTCGTACGCTAATGTGCAGTTGATGAAACATATCAACGGCGGTATAGACAATTATCCACGTGAACAAATACGATGAATATGATATAGAATGCAACTGTAACGGACATGATGGTGTTTATTCGCACAGAACCTTGGCTGATATTGCTCTTTCCAAAATTCGGGTGCTTTTGTGCAGTCGATGAAACATGTAAACTGCTGTTGAATGAATGAATTAATGAATTGGATTAATAATGAATTGAGAGTTACTGCTAGATGGGTAGTGGTGTAGTGGTGTTTGCATTATGGCGTAAATGTTCATGACGCACTTGACTCTCGATTGTGCGGTGATTGAAATTAGTTTATTTATGCAACTGACTGCCGCCGCATTGGCGCTCTAGCTACATCGGCACTTTCATGCATTTGGTGAAACATACAATGTGTGGGTAGACTTGACCGGAGAATTGAACTAATATTTAGGAACGGTGCATTGATTCGTGTTATTTATAATATTCATTTGAATTGAACTGATTTCTTGCAGCCATCCAACTGGCCCCCGAGTGCGCCTTCGCCAATGATGCACTGGGCAGAGTGAATGTTCCCGTACCGCCCGGCGCCACTCAATTCTCCATCGGAGGAGTGAAGTATCTGCCCCTCTCGTGAGTTTGGATTACGGTAGCCTAATCTCAGGAATAAGGTAGTCTGAGGAGCACGGTACCTTTGATTGGGGCTGAAATCATAATACAACTGTTTCTGAATAGCTTTACTGCATGTCACAAAGGAATCACCGACTTGAATCCCCTCAGCCCATAACGAATAGCTGAAACATATATGCTCCTGGTCCTTCGAAAAATTCTTTTTTTTTAAAAAAATTAATTCTATGGTCTTGTCCATGTTATTACCGACTTAAATTCCATTAGATTATTAACTAGTACCTGAAACATATTCGCTCCTGGTGCTTGAGAAATCGAATTTTGGTAATTTTAAGAGCTTGCAGCATTCCCAATTTTCTACTGTAGTCATTTTTAGAAGTCTGATGGATGATGAGGGATTCACCGTAAGCCTCACTGAGCCTGTCCTCTACACGACCATAGAGGGCAAGCAGCAGGTCTCGACGCTCTCCGATGCACTCAAGGTACGGTATCTGGATATAGATCGATTTTTTAGAGTGATTACGCTATTGATTGATTTGTTTCAGGTCACCGCAATCGCAGTGAAGCGCCGTGGCATCAGCAAGGAACTGCTAAGTGAGTCTGAGAATCGATCAATTATCGATTTATCTATTGGCATACTGTAGGCATGCTCCGTCGCGCTGGTCTCGTCGTTCACTGGGCGTTCGTCGCCAAGCTGATGCCCGCTAGGCTGCAGAGCGAAAGGGTACGGTGTTGATTGATTTATCCTAGCAATCGATAATAGAAGATATTGATTGATTACGAGTTCTATCGTTTAGAAAACTATTGATTTATGTGCCGTTGAACTATCAATCAATAATTCACCTTATTGATCGATTTTTGAACCAAATTACGATGAAAATCGCTTCAGGAGAGTCCTGCCTCCAGCGAGGGCAAGGCAAAGGACGAATTGGTGCGTGCGCGAGTGGCCGAACTGATTGAACATCGTAAGAGGAGGAGTCTGGACAGCACGTACACACCAAGGACCACATATGGTAAGCAGTTCAACTGGGTCAACTAGAGTTTGTTAGGTCACAATTATTATCTACGGCGGTTCAATACTGACAACCACAGTTCTTTCGGTCAGTCTAATTAATACCGTATCCCGTTCAGCATTCCCCGTGAGAGAGTACCGTCCCCGTCAGGCTACCATAGCATCTGCACTGGCCGCACTGGCTTCGGTAGCAGCGGCGCAACGCGACGCCATGCCATCAAGTAGGTTACGGTAGTCGGTCAGGTTATTGATTGGCCCTGATTCAGGCTCTTCGTCCCTGATCGGCGATGTTAGCAGGTACAGTACGCCGAATGCATTCACCAGCGTGGAGTCGACGCCGCTGAAGATCTCGGACCCCGACCATCTGAGCAGGTGCGGATAGGTTTCAGCGAGTTGGTTTATGTCGCTGGGGTTTGGTCAACAATTTCCTATTATTTCCTAGCTGATACATGTTTCATCAAGGTTATTTAGTCTCTGAACATTGAACTTTTTTAATACTTGTGAAACTTCCTGTTGAACATTAAAATAGGAAAATTGATTGAGAGAAATATTGTTTGCAGATTCATTGGCATGCTGAATGGCAGTGGATCCAACTCGGACAAGGAGGAGGTTAGCAATTTAATTTTAAATTTTAAATTTTATATTAGTTGTAAAAAGTATTAATCTATCTTTGTTCCTCCCTCTCGATCTGTCTTCGATCATTTATTGAACACAATGCGTTGGCCGCCTGCTCAGGAGATATGCAAGAGCGCTATGTACATTTGCGCCATAATGGTGAAATGAACTCCTGAGCCGTTTATTGGATGGCGCATTTGTCCACTTCACCATTGCGGCGCAAATGTCCATGGTACTCGCGTCTTTCTCTCGATTCAAAATGCCATATACGTATTAGCCACCCTTTTTGTCCCTGACCAGCAGCGAGTCCATGGGGGATTCCATTAATTTTCGTCCTCATTCTTCTCCTCTCTTTTTCTTCTATTTTCCCTTCTTCCTTCATTTTCTCTCCCTATTAAGCGACCCTGTCACTCTTCTGCCTCCTCCCTCTTCCCCTCAGGGCCTTATCTCTCTCGGAGTCTGTCTGACTTCTCTGTATTCTCTTCTTGCCTGGTCTCTAAGAGCGGAGGGGGAGGTACGATAGGGAGAGTCCTCTCTCCCCCCGCCCCCCGGGGCCCCCCCCACGCCGGGGGGGGGGGCCCCAAACAACTGATTGAATGAAAACCAGGGGTGTCGGTACTAAAGGGCATTTCTCACTCGTCTAACTTCCGCTAACAATAAGTCGTTGTCTCTATATTCCATAGGCAAATGGACCAAGCGCACTTTACTACCGATTTAGAAACCCTAATGAAGACCATTCGTCAGTCAGTATGATAGGGGTTTAAAAAACAATCTTATATTGACAGACTGCCAGAAGAAATGATAATATCGATGAGAAATTTTGAAATGGCCTTCATATCTAGTCATAGAAAAGGGACTGAAAATTTCATGGCCTAAAAATCTCTCTGCACTGTACAGCTTTGCGTGACCTCCTGGCAGTCTGTCAATATAAGATTGTTTTTGAAACCCTACAGTATGACTATTCTCGAGTGGCGATCTACTTGATTCGAGTGAAAGAAAATCGCGACTGATTTGAAGACACAGTGCGGGGAAAGAAAAGAGAGGAAAAAGTGACGCCAATCAACAAACACTTATTTATGCAATACGCACGTGATTAGTGCGTACACATTGGAATGGAATAGGTCTCTGGTAGGGAGCGACTTATGGACCGTTTTTCGTACGTGTGCACCGGTGAGCCATTCTCTCTCGTTCATCATAGACGACCGGTCGAACGAGAGCACAGACAAAAGCCAGTCCAAAAATCGATCCCTAGTCTCTGGTGTCTCTATTATGTCTACCATCTTTCTGCCCAAGACTCACTGAAAACAGAGACACAAAACATTGAAGGTATTCTGGGCGGCCGCCTATTTTGCGCCCTTATCTTATCGTCTGTCTGATAGGGATCGCATTATGGAACGACAGCCACTCATTTCTCTCCGTCTATTTTCATTCTTATCGGTCGTATCTGCGAAGTGAGAGACAACCGCTCGAAATGGAAATAGACGGGTAGAAATGAACGGCTGTCAATATCGTTCCATAATGCCGATACCTACTGTCTGATTCATTCAGAAATAGCCTCCATATGATCAGGTGGTTTATGAAGACAACGGCAGCAACAATATTCAAATTTTAAAGTCAAGGTACTACATCAACTGTTAAGTTCTTTTGTCATTGATTGTTGGACCTGGGATGTTTAGAGGAAGGGAATGGCAACACACAGAAAAACTGTTCATTTTGACATTTTACCCTGTGAACCCATAGTTGGAAACTGCCACCGAGCAGCAGTGTAAACGGCGACTAAACAATCGTATCAAACTGTGTGCACGCATTCGACAGTGTAAACTGTTAGAATCAACAGTTGTTTTCTGTATGCATTGATGACTTTGCAGAGTAGTGAAAAGTCTGTATTCCGGGATCAGGTGGGATACTCCACAGGGGAATGTGGTGCTGCCGGCGAACTGCTAGGCCAGCCGATTAGGAGTTACACCCTGGCGTTCCAAGCGTTTGCTCCAGGGGATCTTTGTTCGCGGGCACCACTACCAATTGTCCGACCTACGGAGGGATGGCGCCTTGGTTGGGCAAGGGCGGAGTAGTGAATGAATGAGGGCAATTATTTTGAGCAGAGCGGTGATAGCAAGCGAAGAAAAATTGAATGCGCACGAGGTAAATAGCCGAAAAAACTGTTTTCCCACTTTTCTCATATTTTTTCGACGTACGTACTGGCTAGTGGATATGCGTTTGCGGAACTGCATACATTGATTAATCGGAAGATGTTTATTCAACACGAATGACAATGCATTAGATAACGAGGAATGGAGGGCGACATAATGCAGAGCGTGTTTATTGCATAAAGCATTCGGTTTCCTCGTTCTTTTGTTTTGCTTCCATGTTGAGTGAACCCATCTCGTACCTAAAACATTACATATTTATGTATGTTTAAAATATAATTGCAATTGCTATACCATTTGTCGACGTTCTGGTTATTGTTGATGTAGTCGTGCGGGATATCGTAGACGATCTTTCTCCTACAAAGCTGAAAAAAGCCCCAGAAATATTCGTCTGAATTGTCAAATCCAGAGGGAAGATGGGCTGAATTCGAGCACACACACACTTACTTTAGGAATATCGAAGATGCCCTTGTTGTTGCATCTGTGGTAGAACTTGATGGTAGGCTTCATCGTCATGAAATCATCGGCTGTTCCAAATGCCTTAAAAACCGCTGTATACGATTCGCGATTTTTTTGCTCTCCACCAGGGTGCAACTCCTACTAGATTCATTCCCCTAGCAGTCTTACCTACAACAGCCCCTTGGATAAGCCCATAAGGTTCCGGAATTAAGCATTTTTTGTTCAGGCCGTTGTGATGAGAGAAAAAATTGCGATCTCACCTGAAACCTGCCATTGCTGTCCGTCTTCGCCTCGCTGAGCATCGTTTCCGGAATGGGCCCTGAATCAAGGAATTTGTATTTGAATTTTGGCGGGAATCTCACAGCTGTTCAGGTCCCACAACTTGATGGTGGCATCGGCGAGAGGCTCATCGCCGCACATGAGTTGCCCCCGGGCACCGACTGTCTATAATTGTTTGTTCTTTGCGCATGAGAAAACAAACAATTATAACCCCGTCGGTCGGAAATCACCAGGAATATCTTATAGTAAGATAATTCAACGGTCCGGACTCTAGTCCTTAGAGCGGCTATCACCGCGAGATCACCGTTCCTGCATTGGAATAATATTGTTTATAGAAATATTGCTCATTTCTAGGCTTATATACTCGTACAGCAGCCAGGCAGCCGGCCGCTGTACGAGTATATAAGCCCGACAGATCGCACTATGGGGGCAGACCCACATTGGGTCCAGTGCAGTACCCTAGCTAGGAAGATCTCTTATTGTATTACCGGTATTATCTGTGCATATAAACTTGTATGATATCACGTGTAGTCTGCATTCATATCTCCACAGATGGTCCAACCACCCATACCTCTTATTGCTTTATGGATACTGTCAGCCGCATATGCCCAGATTGAGGCGTGGCGTTTACGTTTTCGATGTAGAATTTGATTTGTCAAAACTATAAATTAGCAAATTTACTATAAAGAAAGATATTCCGTTGCAGGAACGGGGGTATCGAGGGGTATCGCGATAATACCCAACCTAAGGTTGGGCTGGAATCCTGACATCTGTATTGGTCTACCTGTGACGTTGCCCATGAAACTGCTACAACAGACAACAGTTCGAAAATTGTTCGCATTGTTGATCGACCGAGAAGCAAAGTTGCTTAGGCTGCAATATGGTAATAAATTTGTCCGGACAGAGAGAAATAGGCCCCTTTTCATGACTGCTAAATCCCGAGAAAATTCGTTTTATGGGTGCTGTGTGGGAATCAATAAATGACAAGCAAAAATAGATGGGAGGAATAACGTGACCCAGAAAATATACACTTCATAATATATTACACTTCATTTTTTGGCCTCACTTTACGAGATCTTTGAGTAACTTGGTGGTTTGTTCAGAAAAGATGATCCCTATCAATGAGAAATAACAGTTAAGACGAGTTAATGTGAATGAAGCAAGCAGTATGTAAAGTCAAGGCGGAGTAAGGCTATCGAGGAGTCAGTACCATGCATATTTATAAGTAGTTCTGTGGTTGTTGCATAGAACGGTAGGATGACGTTGGGTACACGGTGCAAGGTAGTATCAGGTGGTCTTATCAAGCGCATGCTGAGGAGGGGAATCTGCTGATGCAGTTCCTTGCAGGGAATGCGAGACTCGTGCTCCCTATTTATTTTGGTTGAATGGTATGAACGGTAGGAAAACGTTAGGTACAAGGTACAAGACCTATTTTATCAAGTGCACGCGCTGAGTATCAGCTGAGGCCGCTCCTTGCAGAAATTCAAAACTCGTGCTCCCCAATCATTTCTCTTCTGAACCTTTCGTGGAAGGCGCCTAGATCTTCTTCTAGGCGCTTTCCATGAAAAATCTACGTTAGGCCGATAAAGAATTACTAACGGCTCGATGAAATCAGTTTACAGTTTACAGTTTAACGCTCTTTATCGAGATCAGCAAAGCAGTGCCATGGGTGGTGGGGTCACTGGATCTGAAGCGCCATGAGACGTTTCCATTCACTCGGGTCCTCTGCCTTCCTTAGGAACTCGGGTCCGACCGCTTTGACCAGGTCGTCCCTCCATCTCATAACTGGTCGTCCTTTCTTTCGCTTAGGCCCGCGTGGGTTTCACTCTAGGACAGCACGGGCCCATCTACCGCAACCAAGAGTCGCAATGCGGGAAACCCATCGCCACTTCTTTTCTCAGCAGAAGCTAACCGCATCTAGTAAGCCAGTCTGGTCTCGCACCCACTCATTCGTGCGCCGATCGAGAAGTGAGACGCCCAACATTGATCTCTCCCAGCGCCTCTGTGCAACAGAGATCAATGTTGGGCGTCTCACTTCTCGATGCAACATGAAATCAGTGTCCCATTGTAAAGTTCACAAAGCAGCCCGCTGAAACTACTATTGTAAGCGATGTTTCATGCATTTTTGAAAATCACATTTTCTAGCAGTGTTCAGTTGTGTTCTACGGCTTATTGGATCAAATACTTTAATTCATGAAACATTGATTATCGGTTCTTGAGGTTAGATCATATAACAGTTGTTCGAACGAAAACGAAAAACGAGACTCGACTTCATTTACATGGCGAACGGTGCAAAAACGAGACTCGTTTTTCACCTTATCATTGATTCTGCCCTTTTTGAGACTCGTTTTCGCGTTCTGTTCGATTTCTTCACACGGGTAGACCATTCCACGTAGGTGAACAAAGGGAATGGTCTTTTTTTGTCTCCCGATCGTCGAGCGAAAACGATAATTTGATTAAAATCAAGTCTCGCTTTTCGCCGCTTGCAAAAACGAGACTCGTTATCATACCCTCTCTGCATCGAAAATATAAACCATACTCGATACTTGTTTTAACAGCTCTAATCATTATCATTGCACTACATGGAGTCGAGCAAGCAATGAAAGAATGTGTTGATCGACCCAATCTTCGCTTTGTTCTATGTATAAGATAGACAGGAAGATAGATATTGCTGATAGCCGAACCCCATTCTTGCTGACTATCTACTTCCTGGCGCTGCTATGCTTCACGGATTTCCCGAACGAATTACGTTTCACGGCTTAAAGGGACCATGTCACGATTTTTGAAGTCAAGCTCAGACGAAAGAGCGCAACATTCTGAACAAAAGAACTTGTCTCCACATATAAAAAATCGTTCATAATCCCGATACAGCACATCAAAGGGCGCTCCCTGCTCCAGCCTACGGAGTTTATTTCCGCTAAAGGTAGTAGCCTGGGGCTGCGACTCACAGCCTGTGAGAACCCTTTGGTGTGCTGTATCTCTAATACTAGCGATTTGTGACTATATGTGTAGATGACTTTTTTCCATAATTTTGAGCTCATTCATCCGAGTTGGACTTCAAAAATGGTAACATGGTCCCATTAAAGGATCAAATACCTTTTATTCAGAAAAGTAAAATACACCTTTATATGGCTTGCATAACACTTGATTGCAATATAAAAAGATCGAATGGAAATTTTTTTATATTTGTATGATTATTTTCCGATTTCGGAGAAAAATCCAGACATTTTTGATAGGAATCCAGAGACAGCGCTCTGTTTAGGCCGTGACCCGAGTGTAATGTCAGTACAGCCGGACTTGCCGTAGCTCGTAACCTGCAACATGTGTGATGAATAGATAATGCTTGCCTCTATTTCGCACTCCGAATAAGCATGACTTTAACATATGGCCTTAATGATAATGACTCTACTTTCTTTCACCCCTTGTCCTATCTCTATTATACAATCTGGTAAAATAGCAGCAGAGATGATCATATTTCTCCAATAAAAATCTCGTCACTCAAATTACGTTGAGGTTGAAGTAATGCCTGTGATGCCATACATACGCGTCCATATCTTCAGACTGAAAAAATCTCATTTTGGCTGGAAATTCAAATATACATTTTGGCGCCACACCTGGAACATGAGAATGTCCGAACACTTCATGTCCTCGTTCTTAGGCTTTCCAAGGCACTCGATGTACAGCGATCGGGGCACCATTTTCTGGGGGTACCTGAGCGGATGTCTGGGGTTACGGTAGGGGAAAATTGAATTACCAGATCTCCGTTCCGTGATGATACGCTTGATTTGAGTAGCCGGCTAGGCAGGCTCTGCAAAAGAGTCACACCCATTTTCCGATTTTTTTAGAATGAAACTTCCAGAACAATAAGATGAGATGAAAGATTTTTCTATACGTTCCAGCAGAAGTATATGTACCAGCACTCTGTTTTATTGAATAATACCTGCTTCCGTCTTCGTTCGGGGGCACTTTCGGGTCCTTCTCGCACGGTGGCTGATGGGGCACGATATATACATACATACATACATAATGTTTATCCATTCTCATAGACAGGCAGGGGTAAAGGGTTGTTTTAAGAGGCATGAAAGAATGGTTTGTCCCGTCGATGAACGATTTTTCGGGTGGTTTAATCCTTGATTGAGGAATTGGGTACAATTACGTTTCTGTCCATAAGTAGCATTCGAT
>JACMIF010001557.1:11030-22903 GCA_014805445.1 Diplogasteroides magnus | reverse complement strand
TGACAGCCGTCATGACTAGTGGTGGATTCGAGCTGAAAACACGACCGGGCGACTATAGACGCAGACATAGAAATGATGCAAATTTTGACCGGCTGTCAATATAGTTCCGATAGCGACACCCTATTGAAAATGCATCATATTACGATTTCATGCATAGGCGCAAGGGTTTCTAAATCGGTCGAAAGGTGCATTTATGATTTGTCTAAACCCCTCGGGGCGGTTATTATTATATGAAGCTGACTAGTGTTTCTAAACCTGTAATTGTATGCATTCCTATTCGTCTAATTCCCTCGGAGTGGCCGTCTCTCACATGGGAGAGACAACCGCTCAACTGAGATTAGACTAGGGAACGCCTTATGGACTGAGTTTTGGACGTCCAAAACCGAAAACACTGGCGCGCCGGTCATTTCATTCCGATCCAAAACGGTCCATAACTCGGTGTGGTGAGGGGGTTTTGGTGTCCAAAACCCTTTTGGATTCCATAATCTTTCCGGCAACTTCATTTCGAAGCAACACGGTCCATAAATCGGTGTGGTGAAGGGGTTTGGAGTCCAAAACCTTTTGGATTTCCAAAACTCGACCGCGCTCCAAAAGAGACATGAAGGGAGAATGGCCGGTCCAATGGACCAGGCAGACCGAGTTTTGGACTCCAAAACTAAGAAATGGTCCATAAGTCGATCCCGAGATTAGACTAATGACAATTGCACTTTTTCGCATAAAATTACCGGTTTATAAACACTAAAGCTGATCGCGTAAGATTCAGAGAAATGAGGCTGATTTTGGTGCAATAGCAAAAAGTTGTTGAAAATTCCCGAAAACATTACTACATATGAATGTTGATGCGTAGAATACAGCTGTAAATCGCTGTAATGCAATGTAATTCGGCAATTAGTCAGTCGGAATATCTTGAAGTTCTTCGGAGGTATTCGTTTATCAGAGTGCAAGGGGCAACAAGAAGCGATATCTACTGGGGAACAAAGCACTTTGGTTCCTTCCTTGTGCCTTGCGGACAGCAGAATGCCTTCTGTCCATAAATGCAGTCGTCGCCGAACTTCGCATCGCAGGGGCTGCAAGGAAACTTTGGGGTAATAATGTTCGCGAAAGACATGATAATTTACTCAAGTTTGCATTTCGTCTTTGATGTTGGTCTATCAAGAGTAGTGAAAGGTGATAAGGCGATCTTTAAAATCGAAATAGAAAGACTAATGGAAACCGACGAAGAGATAAAACTGACCATCGACTCATGTATGCTATGGCGACATCTCCAACTGCGCAGCTTCCGGAGCACCATGGGGCGGTGCCACTCCAGTAGCAGTTTGCTTCCTCCCACACCTGGTGACCAAGGGGAAAGGTAACGTTGGTGTTTGTGGGCTTGGCCAGGGAAGAAACAACCAGGAGAGAAAGGAAGATGATGAAAGTGGAATTCATCTGTAGTGGATTTTGCGAATACAGAGTGAACCTATTCGAAGACAGCATAACAGACAAAGTTGAAGTGAGAACATTCCTTTATATGGAAAGGGGGATAAAAGAGGATACCGAACCAAGGACTAAATCGAAGACAAAGTGAGGGAGAGCAAGGATCAATCCCCGTCTTTATACTGACGAAAGGAATCGTAGTGCTGAGACAAGCAATGGGGCATTGCTGGAGGAACATCAGATACAAAAATGAAAGAATGACGATGAAATCTCCACAACAACTGAATAACAGTCGCGATAAAAGTTGATGGTCTAACAACTTGCTAGCAACAGTCAATGCCACTTCCCACATTCTACGTGTCTCGGACGACGATGCCGCTTCTGAAGTAGCAAGAAGAAATGCATTCAGACATTATATGAAATACCAAGTTATCGATCTCTCCATTTTAGTTGAAATCTTTGTTTTTAATACGGGTAACAGCATCTGCGACGCCCTAATGAATGTTGTTTTCAATTGAATAAGTCTCTTCAAATGGGTTTATACAGAAACAGCGTAAAATACATTAAAAATAAAAAAATAGTGCATCTGATTCTGAGAGCCGGATGCTGTTCTGGAGGCAGCGCAGGGCCTTGCACCCAGTGCAGCATGGATGTCCGAAGGATACCCCGGAACTGAAAAGATTCTTTGAATGTGAGGCAAAAATGTCTATTGAAGCTTACCAGGAGCTTCTGCATCCACATAAAACCTCATCTTCCTCGCAGATTCCGTCGCAATACGGGGCTGTGCCAAACCATGAAAGAGCTTTGCTTCCTCACGTGCCACCTGAATCTAATAGTTGGGATGTGCCAGAATGGTGTTGTCCGTGGATTCATGACAATGCGCATGGATAGGTTTTTCATGATGGAGAACAGAATATAATATCAGTTAGTTGCTATCATAGATTTACGGTGGTTTGACTGATTTATTGCCTAATATGTGATTATACTGAAGTGCCAATACAAGTTAATTTTTGGATTATCCGTTGTTCAAAACACGTTTATGCGCACTTTTCTAATTTTTAAAGGTTTATTGGAGCGTAGATAACGAGGTTTGAAACCTTCGTATTCAGCTGAATAGTATTCAGTGAATACGAAGGGGACTGCTTCGTATTCACATGAATTCGAAGAATGAACGGGGGACGGCCGCTCCTATTCACTGAAGAATGAAATGGGATAGAGCGCTCAGTTCTTCGTATTCATTCCCTTAGAGGAACTGCTTCAGCTGAAACTGCTCAATGAATGCGATTGTTAAGATTAAGGCGATTTTTCCCTTTGGCTATTTATCTCCCGATTTAAATGAAGCCGTCTTTGGGAGATTATCTTATGCATAGAAAATGAATTGGTCTGCCTATCTGTTTTACAACATTTGTCAACGTGCCAAGAGCAAAACGGCATTTTCCTTGCTTTTTTAGATATATTTCCTGTCGTATCTATATGTTTAAGTCAAACATTCCAATGACCTTCAAGGGCATGTTCAGAATTTTCATTAGGGGTCTCATTTTGGAACATTATTGACGGCCGTCCTTTTCTTGCCATTTAACTTAATTTTTTGCTGTCGTCTCTGCGAAGTGATAGAAGATCGCTAGGAATGAAGTTAGACGGTTAGAAATGGACGGATGTCAATAACGTTACGTAATGTGATCCACACTATGATTGGCAGTTTGAGTACGAAAGTGCATTCGTTTGCTTCTCTGCAGAGCGGCTGTCTCCAAACCGCTCTGGGAGCAGCAGAGATAACGATTGCACTTTCGTACTCAAACTGCCAACCATAATTCACACTCTTCATTATCATTGCAGATGCGCTCGTCAATATGGAAATAGTATGAAAATGTGCGATCGTCTTCACTCTCACTGTATAAAAGCCTCCAGCCCGGTCTATTTTCTCATTTCACTTCAATCCTTCGTCATGGCCCGCACCAAGCAGACGGCTCGCAACTCGACTGGAGGAGGAGCTGCTCGAATGATTGCATGCAAGGTTACTACTCATTCGCTATCGGAGTCATTGTCAGCTTAGCACAGTAGAAAATGCACTGATTTTCAGACAGTCCCCCTGCCATCTCAGCCAAGGGAGCCACCATCATGCCCAAGGCCATTCAACTCGCACGCAGAATCGGAGGATAACGAGGATAGGTAAAGTGCCAGTCCTTCACTGTTTTTCAGATCCCCCAGGGTAGGATTAGGGGTAGTCTGCAGAACCTCGAAGTGCATTCCTTCTCTCTAAGTCATTCGGAACTGTTGTCTATCAGCGGCAAGAGATAACCGCTCAGAATGACTTAGAGAGAAGGCTTGCACTTCGAGGTTCTTTACAGGTTTTATAGGCGGTCCCTACTAGGGAGCACATTCACTTTTTCTCTATTTGTGCTCCTGTGTCAGTCGTTGTCCATAACATCATTCGCCACAGACGACTACTCGAAAATGCATTAATGGTGTAAATTCGCTCAAAATGTCGCTCAAGCTAATTTGTAAGGGTTCTAAAACGCTAAATTTGTCGTCAGTCCTCTCCGCAGCGTGTTTGTCTATCTAGGAGTGAGACAACCGCTCTACGGAGAAAAATGACGACAAATTACCGTTTTAGAACCCTTACTGATTTGCTGGTTTTCGCACATTCGAACGACCGCAATATAAAAATTGACTATTAAAAATTGATTTTATTTCAGATCTCGTTGATCTCTCTGGATGTGCGCAGTGGCTGCCACAAGGATTCCTTCCCTTGTTTCCAACACGAGTTCTATCGTAGTTTCCTGATTGTCCCCTCATAAATTACTCTTTTTGCTGCTATCAGACGAAATTTTTTATAAACAACTATGTATCTGTCTATGACCAAACAATATCCATTTATGAAAATGAATCCCCTTGTGTTAGTTAATCACAGCAGTCGGAGACAGTCCATGAAATAGGTTGCTGAAAGCAACTAGAACTGCTGTACGAAAAAATTTTTTCTTTACTCAATATGGACTTTAAAGGAGCCGTAAAGGGAGATTTATTTGCATGCACTTTTGGGTATCAGTCTCTCCAATTCCCCCACTTTCCCGTAGTCAGAGCGGTCTACTCTGACAACGAGAGAGTAAGGGAATTGGAGAGACTGATATCCAAAAGTGCATGCAAATAAATCTCCCTTTACGGCTTCTTTAACATAACATAACTAGAGAGTGCTGACGTAAAAGAGCTGCTGGTCAGAAAGATTTATGCAGGTTGAACAGTTGTAACAAACAAAATACGATGCTAACACTTCTTGTAGCTCTCTATTACAACAACGTTATTTGTGCTTACTTTGGCTGTTGCTTCACGATTACCTAGAATGTAACGAATGTAAATTGGTCCGCCGTCCACTACTTCTTCTTCATTAATTGTTATGACTTCGTCCCCCAATTTTCTTTTCAGAAGTTGTTCTACAGGTTCAGCACACTTCACTCTCATTGACAGATGACGCATCGTCGAATTGAGCATTTTCTGAAACAGGGAAGAATTGCTGACTACTCGGGACTAGGGCATCTAAAAAGGTAGTAGAGTGCATTCGTCTACGGTCTAAGCGGTTGTCTATCATATGAGTGAGGTAACAGCTCTTAGTGTATTTGACGACATGTGCATGCACTCTAGTACCGTATTAGAAGCTCGACTTGGGAGTATACTCACTTGAATGGCATTTCGGATACCTTCCGCACTAAGTCCTCTAACTTTCCTGATTGTAAGAAAATTAATATCCTTTCTCTCAAGCAATAGAAACAGTTGCCGGTCCGTCAGCCGAAGTGAGAGAAAATATAGAGTACCCGTGCCGGCTTCTGAGCGTTTGACCTACTTGTATATTAGAAGACATTTCCTTACCGCTGAAAAAACGATCGTCCAGAAGGTCTCTTCGGTATTTGAAGATAGAATGTGGGAAATGAGAAGATAGTTGGAAATGCAGTTCTCTTTTGTGAGCGAATAGATAGCGGAAGGCTTCTTCTTTGGGTGCTTCTATTCTATTGCTGATGCTCAAATACGACGCTTTGTCCAAGAGAGGAAGAAGCAAATTAATGATTTTTGTGTCGAGAACGACATCAATTGACATATGTATTCCTCCTGATCTGAAATGTCAATTAATGTTAACTAGTATCTAGGGAACGCATTTTTTTTCTAACCACCCCATTCTCTTAGCAGCGGTCGTCTCTCATTTCGATAGACGACCGCTAGGAAGAGATTGGGAAGGTTAGAAATTCCATAATGCTAGCAATGCCATATCTGACACAATCGCACCTTTCCGAAAACGTTTGGAAGCACTTTTCGCAAGGTTGGCCGGCGAATTTCTCCTCCATTTCTCTTCCCCAGTTCGCAGCAACTTGCACACGCCCTTCATCCCTATTGTAGCGAGCCTTTGGCTTCTGAAACGCTTGTTTTCAGTGAATACAATGTTAAGCTCACCGCCGATATCCTCACGCATTGATTACCAGTCACTTGAATGGTTACAACCTTACTGTGATCATGGTGCATTTCTATTTCCATAACACTCCCGTCCGCACCTTCCGAAACGAACGTATGAATAAGGCGTCTAAAAAGCAGCGCTGAACAAAGGTGATCTGCGCACTCCTCACCCGCTGTACATAACCTTGGCGTTCGCTTCGATGAGATTTTTAAGCCGGTGACATGTGAGACGCACAATATCCGCCGTTTGAGGTGGTAGATAAGTGAGAACGGCTACTTGCAGTTCAATCGGAAGGACACTCAGTGTGTCTGAGGCCATCTAAAATATTATATAATCAATAATGTTCAATTTATTCGAGTTTGCTATCACAATAAATGGAAAAATGTTTCCACACGATCTCTTACTGGCGCAGTAACAGTGAAGCACAATTACACACGACAAATATCAACGAAATATCCGTTTGCAAACTCTTTCCCAAGAAAAATGTGCATTTGAAACATTTGAAATGACGAGTTCAACCAAGAGAGAAAGTAACAAAACCGTGGTGAAATATTTATTGTACCGGGGAGAAGAGAACGAGTGGGGGATGTGTCACGCAGTGCGAATACAAAGTTATAGGCACAATCCTTTCACCTCTGCCTAGAGTAGATGACACTGCGAGACATGTAAGGCCATATGCAAGTAGTGCCTATTCAATAAACAGTTTGAATTTATAGCACTAGTTTATTTAAATTCAACGGCGATAAGCTGAGAAGTGAAGTCAAACTCTTCGTTGTTGGCCTTATCAACAAATGCAAAGACTGAGAGACAATGGGAAATGAGGAATGAAAGATAAAGAGTGCGAGCATAGTGAGGATGACAATCGTGGCTAGGGAACGACTCATGGACCGTTTTTAGTCCGTGCGCGCCAGTGAGTCATTATCTCTTGCTCACCACAGACTACCGGTCGCACCGGCCGCATCAGACCACAGACAACAGTCAGTCCAAAAATCGTTCTCTATTCATGGCTGAATGGAATGAAATAATTTCTCATGGTGATGTCATACTCAATTTTTATTGTAAATCGGCATATTGCGAATCCATTAGTTC
This sequence comes from Diplogasteroides magnus, assembly GCA_014805445.1. Lineage (NCBI taxonomy): Eukaryota > Metazoa > Nematoda > Chromadorea > Rhabditida > Diplogasteroididae > Diplogasteroides > Diplogasteroides magnus. Next base: position 15,960 of record JACMIF010001557.1, on the reverse strand, counting down.
AATGATCGCACAGTGACAAACAACGAACCCTCGTAAATATTTATATTAGTTTATTCAAGATATTCAGTGAGATAATACTTGAAAATAACAACTACTACGGCCACAAATAACGCTTCCAGAAATAGTAACCGCGAGACACTCGAGACGACAATAAAAGTCTCAGAGTCAGAGGGAACATTGCTCAGAGGATCATATAATCTCGTTTCAGAAATAATGCAAAATCAATAGAGCCTACAAATCTAGATAGGTTATAGAGGTTCAAAAACGGTAAATTTGTTGTCATTCTTGTCCCCGCGCGCTTGTCTATCAGAGGGTGAGTCAACCGCGCTCCGAAGAAGAATGACTACAAATTTATCGATTTAGAACCCCTCATAGGGTAGTCGTCCTGTGCCGCCAATCACTACGAAACACTAACACTGTATCCGGGTGAGTTTTGCAGCGACTGCCTTGCTTCTCATCTCTCAGAATACCTACGAGTTTTCAGAACCGAAACTGTGAAAAAGCACTTGGTGTAAGAGTGTGGGCGACGAATATCAATCGTACTCTTAACGCGAAATCACCTGATTGATCACTCCAAATTACGGTAGAATGTTATTGTCAGTACAAATAAAAAATTTATTGGTAGTATTACAGCAATTATTACAGTGCTTACAGTTGAATTTGAAATAATCACAATGTTCATGTACGACAACGTTTAGAAATAATCGCTAACTAGCCTTTTGTAAGCTAAAACGCTATCAATTCGGCTGCATTTTAACACCTGATTAGTTTTTAGCGAGAAACTCGGCCATTTTCACACTTGTGTTTGGCTGTTATTGTTATTGTTGTGTTTTTCCGTCGCGTTGTTCTAGAGTTTCTCTTGATTATTGTGAATAATCACAATGAAATCACTGCAGGCTCGCGATGAACGCGATTCGGTCGAGCCTCCAGAAGCAGGTTTTTCAACCGGACGATGAACGACTCTCCTCCATCGTCTCCATCATCAAAGTGGACGGGAAGAAGAAGAAACGACCAGCGTACCTCTGCCTCGCACGTCAGTTCACTTTTTCTTAGTTTCTCGGGATCATTTCGCTGATGTTTGCGTCAATCGGTAGATTTTTCGTCATTCTACAGCGCGGCGGAGAAGAATGACGAAAAATTTACCGATTTCGAATCCCTATTTTGTTCATTTTAGGCTCGTTAGGGCGGTTATTTTGTTAGTAATTCTTCTGTTTTGAGTGAGTGCCGAACAGCCCATCTCCGTCCGTCTCTATCTGGTGAAGAGCGACAAGGAAGACAGCTACAGGAAGAAGGAGCGATTCCAACTGAGGGACGTCAAAGTCGTCGATGGAGTCAATCCACGCAAGGTGGGTTGGATCTAGGGAAAGATTTGTGGCCCGTTTTTGTCCTACCATACCGGTAAGCCATTCTCTCTCGTTCATCATAGACGACCGGTCGAATGAGAGAATAGACAAAAGTTAGTCTACAAGCCGTTCCCTTGTTGGAATGTGACTTGCTTTCCCCCGAATTAATTATTCCTCGGGGGTTGAGCCTAAGGTGTCGCAAATGGGAATAAAGTGCATCTCGTTTGTCTGTACGCTTCAGCGACTCATTCTATCTCGCCCATCATAGATAATCGGTCGCAATGAGTGAACAGGCAACTACGGTGCACTTTATTCCTGCTTGCGACACTCTAGTAGAGCCTTAAGCCACGTGATATCAGCAACGGTCTCTGCTTGTTTTGCTATGTAACTGTATTAGACTAAACATAGCTTCTGTTCAGCCGATTCCCGAGTTCTCGATGACCATCGCCGACCGACACTACAAATTCGTGGCGGCCACAGCGGAGGAGAAGGATTCGTTCATTCGACAGCTCTACAAAGTGAGTACCGTGACCTCGTCTTGCATTACCGAACACTTTACATGATGGAATAGAACAAATAGTCATCCTACTCACATTTTCGACGAGAGCGCATAAAACCACGTCTTTTCTCTTCTCCATTTGTAATCCATAGAAGGTTCCGTCTGAACATACCTATTATAAGGGGGGGGGAAGACAAGATCATCACGGACGTTTGCGAGATAATGGAGCTGAGGTGCCATCGTTTTTGTCGTTTTCACGGCGAAAGGGTTCATTTCACTGTCATGGCGCAAATATCTCTTTGGCCCTCATGGCGCTCATCTCTTTCGTCCTATCAAAGTGCAGCTGATTACTGGCTGACGTAGCGCAAACAGATTGAACGGTCACTTACTGAGGTAGTGAATGAATGTGTAGTGGGCTTTGAGGAATTGAATATCGTTAGATTTTCCCATATGGCTACGGTAGAATTCGTCTACCATCTGAATAAGGCGATTTCAAATGGGAACCGTTCACTGGCCGATGGCTGGAGAGTCAAGAATGGCATCGTTCAGAACGATAATCCCATCTCTGACAGCATGGCGGAGTCAATACTCATAAAATGACTGACTGCCGATGCGAGAGGACGAGAGAGCGTGCATTATTGCGTGATTCAGCATGTTTGCTGCATTCGTACATGAATAGGCAATAACAGTGTTGAATAGACTCCCCGCTCGTTGAATCGGATGATATGGGCCATTGTTTCTTTATTGATCAAGCGTCTATCAGTGTTCGAAGCCACGTAGTCACAAATGGATTACTCTAGTCTGCTAGGCGACGTTTCGATGTTGTTTTAGAATTGACAGGGTTGTCATGTCCACACCATTCCAGTAGAAGATTGGGTTCACTGGGAATTGCTGTATCTGAAAATGAATGATTCCTTCCGTTCAGCTGTCGTCCAAGTACCTCCCCGTCCAAATGCCCGACTTCTCCAATGTGCCTATCCCAGTGGACGAACCCACGATCATCATTCCAGTCGAGAGAAGAGACGACGAGGACACAGATGACATGGGGGGATATCAGGTGAGTATCACTTCTCGAGCTTTCTTTCTCGTTTCACTAGTCCTGTTTTGTACACAGTCTTCCTACTATTGAGATTCTGATAAACATACGCGTATAGTCATGGAAAAAGCGTCGCTGTTATAGTGAGACATTGAGAAACTGATTAATAGTCTTGGTCGCATTCTCTCATCTGAATACCCCGTGTTCAGCCCATATCGACGAAGGAAGAGGCCGATTTCCGTCGTCTGCTATCGTCCACGCAGCTCAGTCTCGACCAAGCACACCTCTTCGCTAATGTGAGTACTGATTATTAATATTGTCCATCATCATTTTGTCAATGGACAGCCATTCAATCAACATAACCCCACCATGGACATTTGCGCCATAATGGTGAAATGGGCAGATGCGCGCTGATTTCAACCATTATGGCATAGATATCCATGGTGCAGTTTTCTTTCGCACCCTCACCATCCCCCTTGCAGGCCCTCTCCAGTCAGTTGCAATCGTTGGATGGAGCGAATATCGAGTCAATGATGAACAGCGAGATGGCAGTCAATCAACTGCTTACTGTACTGGACGCCGCCCTCACGAGAGTGGACGAATTGGAAGTGGAAGTGGACAAGTGCGATGGAATACTGGCGGTGAGTAAATGGAGGAGAGATTATTATATCATCTATGACACTGGAAGACCGGAAATGTGGAGGAGAAATTGGATGTTCACTGGCCTATGTCCTCCTTCAGGGGAAATAATCTATGGGAGTATGGCCTGGGGTACACTTTCAACGTTGTCTTATATAGTTATTTTGGACGGCAAACGGTGACAAAGCAGAGAGAAAGGGTTACTGTTTCGTCTATTATCATGAAGGACTGTAGGAGGAGCAAAAACACTGTGTGAACGATTCAGTGACTCAATACATCATGTTCTCAGGTCGTACGGGACAGTGTTGAGCTGATTGATGAGAAGGACTCGTTGTCTGTTGTGGAGAAGAGGAACAAGGTTGGTGGAGGACTCAATTCTCATGAACGTTCTCCCGTTCAGCAACGACTGGAGAAGGAGTCGCGCGACTTGGTTGCGAACTTGGAGATTCTCTCCTCGCGACATCTCCAAGTGCTATCGGAGGCCAATATTTCCGATCCCACAAGGTGCGGATTCATAATTGTTATACACCCACGATGATTTAGAAACTATACTACAGGGGCTCTAAATCAGTAAATTTTTAGTCATTCTTCTCAGCAGCGCTGTTGCATCACTCTTGATAGATAAAAGCACTGCAGATAAGAATGACAGCAGAATTACCGATTTAGAACGCCTGCTACACATATAGCGAGAATGCCATAAAACTGCAAAAGAATGGAACAGCCTGAATGAATGCACGAACTTTCAGTATCGCCCGAGTGGTGGAGGCCGCCCATGCCGTATCTCGATTCGTCCACGGTGCAGTGCCCAAACCTCTCCTCCAGATGAAAGCGTACCAGGACCAGAGTGCAAAGCTGCAGGTATTGAACCATCTCAAGTTCCTAAGTCATACTGTATTCCGCTCAGGAACTCGACTTGTTCGTCGATCGACTCATGAGCCATCTCTCCGCGCTGTTCAACAACCTGGTTAGTGGTGATCCCAATCTAAAATTGTTAGATTTAGAAGGTAGTCTTCGAAAGTTTCCTTTGAATATCCCCTTGCTACAGTATATGAGACACTATCTCACAGGAGTGAGATACTAAGCAGAGGCTTGGCACAGCAAAAAGTTAACGCTATCCGAAATTTTTGTCCCTGACTAAGTCGACCACGCCGAGTTCGAAAATCCACATCTCAATGTCTGAAAATGAGTTTGAGAGGTAGGAATTATCGACAAAGTTCGTACTCGGAAAATCTAACTTTTTTACTAGGCGTCCAAACCCTATAAAAGTATAATGATTCTTGATCGTCTCGACGAGATAAGACTTTTTGCAGTTGGGACTGTCCTATGAAACTCAAACCGACAAAGTTATAGGCATTTGTTTCAGAAAAATGGCCGTCCTGAAAAACATTCCCATTAAGTCACACTTTTTTATTG